>PVIH01028233.1:0-15542 GCA_004025045.1 Sigmodon hispidus | reverse complement strand
TATCTTGTTTACTCCATCTATGGTGATTGATAATTTTGCAGGGTATAGTATTCTAGTTTGGCAGCCATGCTGTTTTAGCGTCTGTATAACTTCTGACCAAGCCCTTCTAGCTTTCATCGTTTCCATTGAATAGTCAGGCATTATTCTGATGGGTCTGCCTTTATATGTGAGTTGGCCCTTTTCTTTTGCAGCTCTTAAATTTTTTTTTTGTTCTGTATGTTTTGTGGCTTGATTATAATGTGGCTACTGACTTTTTTTGGGGATCATATCTATTTGGTGTTCTGTAAACTTCTTGTATCTTTATAGGCATTTCCTTTTTCAGGTTAGGAAAGTTTTCTTCTATGATTTTATTGAAAACACTATCTGTGCCTTTGAGCTGGTATTCTTCTCCTTCTTCTATTCCTATTATTCTCAAATTAGGTCTTTTCATGGTGTCCCAGATTTCCTGAACATTTTGAGTTATCACTTTTTAGTTTTACTATTTTCTTTGACTGATATATCTATTTGAGCTACTGAGTCTTCCACTTCAGAAATTCTATCTTCCATCTCTTGAACTGTTTGTTATGCTTGTATCTCTAGTTCCAGCTTTTTTCTTCAGGTTTTTTATTTCCATTTTTGCCTCTTTTTGTGCCTTTTTTATTACTTCTATTTCAGCTTTTATTTCAGCTTTTATTTCCTGGCATGTTTCTTTCATAGATTTGTTCATCTCTTCCAATTTTTTGTTTGTATTTTCTTCTATTTCTTTAAGGCTTTTTTTCATATCTTCTTTTAGAGCTTTGATGATCATCAAAAAGGAATTCTTGGTGTTGCTTCCTTCTGTTTCCACTTCATTGCTCAGTTCAGGTCTTGTATTTGTAAGATTGCCACTCTCTTCTGGAGTTACCATGTTGTCCTTTGTATTATTATGTAATTTTTTGCACTTACGTTTGCCCATGGCTTCAGTGGTTCACGATTAGATGGGTCCTGGTCAGTTGTGGCACTCCGGTTTGTGTGCCTCCTGTCACTTCTCTGGTCAGGGTCTGATTCTGTCTTTCAGAGACCCCTGCAGTTGTTGGTTCACTCAGTTCGTGGTCGTGGTGGGTAGCTGTGCAAATTCCCTCAGCAGGAGCTGTGGGTGTGGTGACGGGCGGAGTTTACCTGCCCCTGCTCCAGAGTGTGCTGGGACTGTGCAGACAGCACTCGGTCCTGGGAGTGGAACCAGAAGCAATGGGAGCTCAACTCTCCCTCCCAGGCTGGGATATAGGCGCTGAGGGCTGGTGTCCCCTCCTCACCTCTGGGCGGGGTCTGAATCTGGCCTTCAGATACCCCTGTAGTTGGTTCACTCAGTTCGAGGTCGTGGCGGGAGCCGTGCAATTTCCCTCAGCAGGAGCTGTGGATGTAGTCAGTGGCAGAGTTTACCTGCCCCTGCTCCAGAGTGCGCTGGGATTCTGCAGACAGCACTCCTTGAGTTTTGTCTGGGGCAATAGATTTGTGTTCTTCTGTAGAAAAATGTATAATAACATCCAATTGAACCAATATTTATTGAAGATTATTTCTGTTTTCATTGTATGTTTCTGGCTTCTATATAAAATATTAATTGCCTATAGGTGTGCCAATTTATGTCTGTGTCTTTAATTTGATTTCATTGATTTGTCCGTATGACAAAACTTTTCTGTCCCACCAGCCAGACTGACATAAATGTTTTTAATTAATTGTGAAAGCTCAGACTACAACTTAGGTTTGTTCCTAACTAGCTCTCATAAGTTAAATTAACCCATTTATAGTAATCTACATTCTTTCATGTGGCATTCCTTCTTTCATCTTGCACCTTCTGTTTCCTCTCCATGTTTCCTGGCTTCTCCCACCCCTCAATTCCTCCTCCTCCTCTGTAGTGGGAATCAGACATTATCACCTTGACCTAGAGGTATGGCTTTTGGGCCTTAAAGACCCATGTATTGGATGTGGCCAGGCCACTTTAAGACCAGGTGCACATCTCCTTTCTTCCTGTTTACTCCCTCACGCTCCTGGAGAAAGAACCAGACCCTCTGCCTTCACCTGGACCAGTCCAGCTTTCTGAGAATCTCCCAAATGTTCAATATCTTATATCAGTAAGTGTTTTATTTTACTTCTAAATAAATATTATTTTTTATATAATCAGTTGCTAGTGATTAATACCAACTATACTCCTCTTCCTTTCTCTCCTTCGACATTCCACCTATACCTCCTGCCTAACTATTGGCCATTTAGTATTTTATTACATCAATCACAGCAAAACATCTTCACATAATATACAAATATCTCAAAACATTTCCTCAGTTTTGTTTACATAAAAAGCAAAGATTTTAATTCTAAGATAGTAAATCTATATGCAATAAGAACAATTATTAGGTAAAAATTGTATTCATAATACCCAGTCCATATGTATTTGGCTAATTCAGAGAAATATTATATTATCTATTCTGTCATAGTGAGTCCAAAGTTTTATACCTAAACCATTTTCTATCATAATTTGTATTACCATCTTAAAAACACTTTTTTAGAGCTAAAACATTTCCTTAGTTAAACAGCCTAAGCTCTTATGTCTTTTAACCTTATATACATTACACCTCTTTTGTGAGTATCTTTTCTGAATTTGGCAACAAGAAAAACTAGTAGAGTTATTTTTTGTTTTTGTTTTACTCTTTAGGGGGCCTCACCCACCTCCCAAATAAATATATAAAGACTTAGTCTTACTTATGAATTCTCAGCCTTTGTTTGGCTTATTTCTAGCCAGCTTTTCTTACTTAAATTATTTTGTTTCTCTTTAACTACATTTTGCCTCTGGGCATTTTAACTTTCTTTATTCTATATATTGTTCTTTCCCTCTTACTTTATGGCTGACTGTGTGGCTGGGTTGCTGGCCCCTGGCATTCTTCTCTCCTCCTTTTCTCACTCCTCCCTCTTCCCTTTTGAGCCTAGATTTCTTCTCCTATTTATTTTCTTTGCCTGCCAGCTGTGCCTTTCCTTTCTCTTGCCTAGCTTTTGGATGTTCAGCTTTTTATTAGACAAATCAGGTGATTTAGGCAGGCAAAGTAACACAGCTTTACAGAATTAAACAAATGATACATAAAAGAATGTAACACATTTTGTAACATTAAATAATTATTCCACCGTATATATATAAATGTAACATATCTTAAGCTAATATTCTACAACATGTAACTATAGCTATCTAGTTTTCAACTCTATTAAAGACCCAAGAAGGATATAGTATTACCTGAATAGACAGGAAGTATAGAATAAGCACCTTTCAAAACTAGAAATGATAGAAACATCTGGCTGCCTGGAAGTCACTTAAGGTTCTTCTGTAATGTTGGAGCATTAATCTTCAGCCTACAAGTGTAGAATATCTGACAGACTTTTCTGTGAAGTAGGAATTTTCAAGGACTTTAATACCTTGCCTTGGTAAATTTCAGCTGTTACTTTCTTTTGTGTCTTGCTTGTCCAAATTGGACAACATACTCTCAGCAGTTGAAGCTAGAGCAGATTTTTGCCCAATGGCTAACTTTGCTACAAAAAGAAAGCTTCATATGGAGGTTCTTTGCTACATATCATTCTTTATGAGGCAAATTGGTACTGCTAGAAGCTGATATGTCTCATTGTCATGAAAAGCATTAGGTTATTAAGAACAACTTTGGATCTGAAACACCTTGGAGTGGCACCTTGGATTCCACTCCCTCTAGAGGAACAGCTGACTCAGTCTTGATGTTGGGGTGAGAAAACTGGATCTGCCAGAAGTGGATGCTGAACTGAGGAATATTCGGTCCTTGGGACCTCCTACCCATGCTGGGGAGGAGATGGGCAGATGTGGAGAAGAGAGAGTGATTGAAGAGGATGGGAGGGGGAAGGGACCTTGAATAAGGACATACTCAGATAGAAAATGTGACTTTTTTCATAAAAAAAAGAGAAAAAAAGAACCTAGAAACAACCTAGATGCCCTCAACTGAGGAATGGATTAACAAGCTGTGGTATATCTACACAATGGAGTACTACTCAGCAGTAAGAAACAATGATACTCTATAATTTGCAGGCAAATGAATGGATATGGAGACTATCCTCATGAGCAAGGTTTCATAATCCCAGAAAGATAAGCAAGGGATGTATTCACTCATTAGTGGACTTTAAACAAAAATCAAAGAATGTTCAAGCTGCAGACCACAAACACTGAACAGCTTGGGATCTGAAGCACCTTGAACTGGTAGTTTGGAGCCCATTTTCTCTAGAGGAACACTTGAACCAGTCTTGATGTGAGGATGAGGAAAGTGGATCTGCCTGGAGTGGATGTTGAACTAAGCCACCTTGGGACCTTGGGACCTCCTGTCCTTGCCAGGCAGGAGATAAGGAGATGGGGAGAAGAGTGACTTGTAGGGGAGGGAGTGGAAGGGCATTTGGACAAGGGGATACATGGATAAAAAATGAGACTATTAATAATAAAAAACAAGAAAAAAGACATCTTAAATACCATATTATGTAGATCTCTGATATGTTTGAAGACCACTTATCTATGTAAAATATATCTGTTTAAACTTGAAAACATCTAACATGACTTCAAGCTTGATTATTATAGATGACTAATTCCTAATCTGTATTTCTTAATTATCCTAAATAGCTTTGAAAGGCTAGAACTTTATTGCACATTTCATTTTAAATAAGCTGCATATATATTACCTTAAACAAGAATAGAAACATATGCAGTATAAAAAATAATTTTAAATTTATATCAATGTATAAAATCACTTAAACAAGAAGAAAAATATATGGAGAGTGTAGCAAAAAAAAAAGGTCACAATAAAAAACTAGAGTCAGATATCATAGTAAATGCTGAAAGATCAGAGAGACAAAAGGGCCAGTCACTAGAAAGACTTCCTACCTCTACCAAATCCTCAGGCTAAAAAGAGCTGAGCTCCTATCTCCTCCCACCTTCTATTTCTCTCTTTGCCCAGCTATATCACTTCCTGTCTCAACTTCTCTAGTGCTGGGATTAAAAGCATATGTGCCTCCCAAGTACTGAGATCAAAGAATTAGATCCTAAGTGCTGGGATTAAAGGTATGTGCTACAGCTGCCTGGCCTCTATGGCTAACTAGTATCTGGTTCTGTCCTTTGATCTCCAGGCAAGCTTTATTTGTCAGAGAATACACAAAAATCACCACAATAGAGTATGTTCTAACAAAAATAACCTTGAATTCGTGTCAATATACAAAAATCCATATCAATGTAAAATATTTAAGATACATAGTTTTTTGTTAATTAGAAGTATATTAAATAATCTACCCTTTTATGCTATCATTCTTTATACTCTCTTTTTCTTTTCAGAAATGGATCTTTGAACTTCCCTTGTTTAGTTTCCTCTCTTACCATTACCAGTAACAACTTGTAACCAACCTCCTTAAACAATGACAAGCATTCATAACCCAAAGAATGACTAAAAACCACTTATTTAATCTCTTAGAAAATGTGTGCATTATATTCTTAAAAGAAAACATACAAGCTTTTAAAGGTAACATTTATATCTGCATTAACAAATATGAAATATGTGGTGTGCACAAGTCAGCAAAAGAGGATTTTTTTTCTTCTGTATTTGAGCAGGTAAAAGACATCTGTCAGCTTTATAAGTCCATTTAGACTGTATAACCAAACTGTAATAAAAATCTCCATCCATGTTGTATAAAAGGATGTCATGTAATAAAAAGTCATGAGGACTTTGTAGCTACCAAGATTTATCATGTCTCATCAGTCTCAGAGCTGTTCCTGTGTCAAGGAGTCAGCATATACACTATCTGTCCTCTAGTCCTTTTTGGCTTTTCCCCTCATGTCTACAACCAAGATGCTCAGGAGTTTATAGCAGGCTTTCTTTGGAGTCATCAACCAACTCCCAAATAAAGACATAGAGACTCATTATAAATTATGAATCTAAGTTTTAGCTTATGCTTATCCTACTGGCTCTTATAACTTAATTTAACTTGTTCCTCTTCATTTGCATTTTGCCTTGTGGCCTTTTACCTTTCTTTCATTCTCTATGTCTTACTCTGTGTCAGTCTCTCTGGCTGCTGCCTGGCTGGCCAGCTTGAGTTTTCCCTCCTTCTTCCCTTCTCTTCTCTCTTTTCTTTCAAGCCTAGATTCCTCCTTCTACTTATCCACTCTGCTCACCAGCCCCACCTCTACTGTCTAGCTATTGGCCAGTCAGCTCTTTATTAGACCAATCAAGTGCCTTAGGCAGGTAAGGTAAAACAGCAACACATCTTTACATAATTAAACAAATGCAACAACACAAACAAACATAACACATCTTTGCCTAGTTAAAGTAATATTCCATAACAGGAGGTCTACTCCAATCAAATATGATCTTTATTAATTTTGAAGAAATGAAAGACCCTAACTTTTTGTTTCTTATGGGAACAAAGGTATAAAGTCTCCCTCAATGCAACCTATTTTCTGACTTTCATTTTGAAATTAAGACATTCTTAAAATATATAGATTGGTTTAACTTAGCAGTTTCCATAATCCAATGTCTTTAAGCAGTTATTGTTTTTGTACATTAGCATTTTAAAAATTCAAGGTCAAAAAGCATCATACAGGATGCAGACACCCTGTGTATTTCTCATCTTTATGTAGCTTATTTTTAAAATATTACTTTACTCTCTCTTTAAAGATTGTATTATTTTTAAACTATTTTGCTATAGCTGTATCCATTTTCTTTTATTCTTAAGCATTTAAGCACATTTTTAAACATATTGTACTTTTTTAGAGGTTTTCTGCTGTATCTAGATCTGATTTTACTAAGTGCCTGAACTGCTCCCTGACCACATGAGACAAATTTTAAGCTACCATTTCAGCTACCACATAATAGGGAATGTTTTTCTGTATGCTGTGAATATCACTGACTAATAAAATAATTGTTTTGGCCTATGGCAAGGCATCTTAGGAACAGGTGGGAAATTCAAGCATAGATACAGGGGAAGGAGGGAATAGTTAAAAGAGACACAGCAAACTGCCAGTAAGAGGGCAACATGTACAGATAAGCCACAGGCCGTATGCAAGACAGATTAATGGAAATGAGTTGAGGTAAGATGCAAGAGCTAGCTATCAATATGCCTGAGCCATAGGCCAAACAGCATGAAATTAATATGTGTCTGACATGACACTCACTCATAAGTTGTTTTTTGACATAAAGCAAAGACTATCCAGGTGGCAAGCCACAACCCCTAAACAGCTAGGTAACAGGAAAAACTTAAGAGAGACATCCAGGGATCCTCCTGGGAAGGGGAAATAGAGAAGATCTCCTGAGTAAATTGGGATTATAATGAGAGCAAGCAAGAGGAGGTAGAAACAAATCATGAGAGGAGATGATTGAATGAGAGGAGCAAGAAAGAGGAAGAACGAAGAGATGGATATCTTGATAGAGAGAGCCACTCTTGGATTAGAAAGAAACATGGTGCTAAGGAAACCTTCAAGAATCTACAAGCTATTCCTGGCTAGGATTCCAAGCAATAGTAGAGAGGGTACCTAAACTACCTAAACAAGACTTTCCCTATAATCAAATGAATGATCACTCTAATTGTCATTATAGAACTTTCATCCATAGCTAAGCACCAGGTTGAGCTCCTGGTCCAGCTGAAGAGAAAGAGAGAGAGAGAGAGAGAGAGAGAGAGAGAGAGAGAGAGAGAGAGAGAAAGAGAGAGAGAGAGAGAATATATGGGCAAAAGAATCAGGATCATGAGGAAGAGGCCCACAGAGACAGCTGGACCAAGCTATTGGGAGGTCATGAACTCTGAAATGTGAGCTGATAAACCTTCATGGAAAGGAACTAAACCCTCTGAAGGTAGATGACAGTCAAATGGCATGGGCAGTTTGTGGAGCTTCTTGTAGTAAGACCAGAGTATATTCCTGGTGCATGAACTGATATCTCAGAGCCTATTCCCTACAGAGTAACACTTAACTCAGCCTTAATACTGGAATGACAAATTCAGACCTACATCAACTGGATATGTCAGACTGAACTGACCCACCTTGGGACTCCTTGCCCTCCTTGGGAAATGGATGATGGAATGGGGTGGGGGAGGCTGGGGGAGGACTAAGAGGGACTGGGAGGAGGGAAAGGAGGGTAAATCAGTGGTAGATATGGAAACAAATTTTTCCTTAAAAATGGGAAAAGATATATAAGTGTCTGAATCATTTTGGAAGGCTAAGCAGCTAGCTACAGGAAGGTCTTGATCATGAGGCTTGGCTGAGCTAGAAACTTATACAGCAAATGGTGTTCCAGTGTAGGTCATTTATATCCACATAAAGCTTTAAAAAGCTTAAAAAATAGTTCTAGATCACAGAAACAGAGCCAAAAGCAGCTTCCAAGTTCTTTCTCTGATGTGGGTAATAGTACAGAGATGGTATGGTATGCAGACTTGAATTACAAAATGGTAGGCTTGCAGCAGGCAGCTTAAGTTGCAACAGGGTAGATTTCCAAAGTCTCACAATAGCCTCTAGCTGCATATAATGGATTTAAGGTTTCTGTTCATATAGATCAAAGGGGGACAGAGTCAATGATGGCTTCTTAGTAGCAGCATTTTCTTGGGTCAGCTCTGTTTGCTGGCAATGAGCAGAAAGATGTATGGCTCCTTTGAAGGAAGCTTTCTGACTTGGCCTTAGCTGCAAAAACTATGTGGTTCTTTAAGAGGCCCTGCTGTCAAATATTTAAATGGAGTTCATGAGGAATGGGCAGTGGTGCTCTCTACTTGGTGACTATGTGAACCCTAAGATTCCACAGAATTGGGGTGGTAAATGGCTCCATGATACTTAATACTGCTTCCCGGAGTTAAAAAGATAAGCATGGGTCTGGTACCCTTGCCACATTGAAAAGCCAAGTGGAGTGTATTCAGCAATCAAAACCATGCTTTACAGTCTAGCATTTTAAAGCTCGTCTGGTTAGAAAATGATTAATAACATGCAATAAAAACAGATTCAGATGGAGAAAACTCCAAATGAGTTACAATGTGTGTGAAAAAGAATACATAGGCTAGGAGAGAAAAGAAAAAGGGTAGAGAAATTTCTTAAAAATAGAAATAAAGTAATAAAAATATAAGCCATGTAAAGATGGAAAATGCACAGAGTCTGGATTTTGTTTATTGTTTTCCTTTAATCTTTTAACTGTTAATGAGCTAGGTGCAGGAAGACATTTGATTGTAAATGCTGCTAAGTTAAATAAATATGTATATTTTAAAGGTATCTTGACTTTGAAATTTGGATCTAAGAAAATGTTGCTTTGGAAAAGAGGTTCTGGTTTTGTTTCCATAGAAGATAAGAACTTGTGGATTGCTTCCAGGCTAATATGGTTTGATCAAGGAAAATCCCCTAAAAACAAATCTGATGGGAAGAAATGGCCACATCAGCTTCAAGGCTGCCAACTAAGATGATCCAGTTGCAGGACCCCCATAAGGTTGCCAGTGCCGTTCAATCATCAAGAAGTTGTAATGGAAAGCTATGCCCAAATTCCCAAAATATTGTTTATAAATGTTTGTTTTCATTCTGAATGGTTAATGGTCATTCTCAATCTCTAGGGAAAAAAGGGATATGATATAGAAATATTAAAAAGTATAGATTATTAAATCTACTTTAATAAAAAATGGCAGTTAATCTCAAAATGTTTTACATTGATATGGATTTTGGTTGATTGATACAAATATAAGGTCAATTTTGTTATACTGTACATATAATTCTACTCATATTTAAGATATGTTTCTGTAACTCATTTAAAATTGTAATGTATAATTAAAAAATACAAATTAGTAGTTATCTATGATAACCAAACTTATAGTCATGTTAGTTAAGTTTTATGTATACAAAGATATATTTCAATTAGATAGGTAATCTTCAAACACTTCAAAAACCTATAGAATATGGCATTTAAAGTATTTTAAGAACTTAGACTTTTCTGGACAGTGAGACAAGTCTGCTCTGGGTAGTATGAATCTACTTCAAAGATTGATGGGCATTAAGGAAACTCTATAGGGAATTTACTTTCTTTGTGGCAAAGGTTAGCCATTGAATAAGAAACTGTTCTTATCTCAACTGCCTGACTGTATGCTGTATAAACTGGACATTAAAGGTCCATGGGAAAGTGACCTCTGAACTTTGACAGAACAAGCCAAGATGGTCCTTTAGGTTCCTGCTTTGCAGAGAAAACTGACAGATATTCTTCAGTACAAAAGGAGAAGTAACTGACAATTATGTAAGAATGAGCAGAGTAGTTCTTCAAATTTCCTGTTTCACTGAAAGGTATGTCAGAGATCCTAGGCCTATAAGCTAAAGATGGATGCCCCACCATTACAAAGGAACTTTTGTAGTGGGATTATGGTATGTTGTAAGTATTTGTCTCTCCTACTGGTTTAATAAAAAGCTGATTGGCCAGAGGCAGACAGAAAGTCTGCCTTAGGGCTACCAGACTAAGAGAACTCTGAGAACATCTCAGAGCAGAGCAGAGATGCTGCAGAGACACCACAGAGATGCCAGGAGACACAGAGGAAAGAAGTTGAAATGCTACTGAGAAAGGTACCCAGCTGTATGGCTGAACAAGATGGGTTAGTTTAAGAGCAGGAGCTAGCTAGCAATATGCCTGGGCCCTAGGTCAATCAGCATAAAATTAATATAAGTATCTGTTTATCTCTGTAGCATATATTTCTGTGGGACTGTGGGTTCAAACTTTGAGACAAAGCCTGAAAGTCTGGGCCAGAATCATAATACAACAAACTTTGGGTGACTGTGCAGAAAGACAAATGTCATCTCTATCATTTCTAAATTTTGGAAGTTTCTTGCACCTCTTGTTTGCTCAGGTAATATTATATCCTTCTGTGGTCTTTGATGGAGTTGAAGATTAGATAGTTATAAGTATAGTTTTTCTTAGTTATTATAAAAGGTATATTAGATATGAAACTTTGGACTCATAAGGATAAGATAGATGATAGAATATATTCTTTAATTTTGCTAAATAAAAATAGACTAGATATTGTAGCTTTAATTCTTGCTTGATACCTGTTTTGTTATATGAAATTTTGCTATGTTAAGATTGAAACCTCCCTTTTTGATTAGACAGAAAAGGGAAAGTTATAAAGGATGTCTTTCTATATTCTGTGAATATCATTGGCTAATAAAGGGACTGTTTTGGCCTATGGCTAAGCATCTCAGGTAGAAAACCCAAGCATAGCTAAAAAGGGAGGAGGATTGAGTCAAGAGAGACATGATCCGGTCATCTAAGAAGTAAGATGTAAAGAAATAGGTAAGCCACGAGCCATATGGCAAGATAGAGTAATAGAAATAAATTAAGATATGGGAGCTAGCTAACAATAATCCTGAGCCTTAGGCTGAACAGCATGTAATTAATATAAGACTTTGTGTGATTATTTGGGAGTAAGCAGCAGCAGGACTGCAAGTGGGTCTGAAACTTGAGACTATGCCAGAACAGACAGGTCAGAAACTTCTACAACAACCACATGGCTAAGTTTAGTGCATGGTGCTGTCACATGGCACTGGCCCACAACCACATTTCTGTAGATTGCCAAGCACTGGCCTGCCTGAGGGACAACAAGACTAGGAATCCACGTCCAGCTTTGTGTCCAGAACTTAGTTTTCTTAGGCCTTATGTTTAGATATTTAAGCCTCCATATTAGATGCCATATGTAACAAGTCTTTTTCTATCCCACAGGCCAGCTCCCATATAATGACATAGAAACTTCTTACTAATTATGAAAGAGCCTATAGCTTAAATTTGTTCAAAAATATTTCTTATAATTTAAATTAACCCATTTATAATAATTTACATTCTATCATGTGCCATTACTTCTCTTCTATCTTGTACCTCCTGTTTCTTCTCCATGTTGCTTGGCTTCTTATGACCCTCAATTTCTCCTCTTCTTCTTTCTCTCCCTGGAAATCCCACCTATACCTCCTGGCTAGCTATTGGCCATTAATTTTTATTACATTGATCATAGCATTACATCTTCACACAATGTACAAATATTCCACAACAGGCCTGTCTGTTTTTATGCCAATAATATGGCATTTTGATTACAATAGCTCTATAGCACAGCTTGAAATAAGGGATGGTAATAGTTTTATAATTTTATTTATTATACAGAATTTTTTTTAGTTAACATGAATTTGTTTTTCCCTATGAAATTAAGTGGTTTTTTCCAAGGTCTGTATAGAAGTATGTTGCATGTTTCATGGAGATTTAGTTAAATCTGTAGATTGCTTTTGGTAAGATGGTTATTTTCTTCTATGTTAATCCTACTGATCCATGAGCATGGGAAGTTTATCCATCTTCTGATATCTTCATTTTTTTCTTCAAAGACTGGAAGTTATTGTCTTACAGGTATTTTTTTATTTCCTTTGTTTTTATGGGGGTACTTAACTTTCTTGCATTAGAATTTTTCTCTTAATACCTTCTGTAGGGCTAAATTTGTGGGTAGATATTGTTTACATTTGACTTTATCATAGACTATCTTGTTTTCTCCACATATGGTGATCAAAAGTTTTTCTAGATATAGTTTTTCTAGATACAGCTAGTGTCTGTGGTCTCTTAGAGTCTGCAGAATATCTTTCTAGGCTTTTCTATCTTTTAGAGACTCTGTTTTAAGAAGTCAGTGTAATTCTAATAGGTGTGCTTTTATGTTACTTGGCCTTTTCTTCTTGCATCTTTTAATATTCTTTCTTTGTTCTGCATATTTGGTGTTTTGGATTATTATGTAGTGGAAATATCTCTTTTCTGTTCCAATCTAATTCATGTTCTGTAAGCTTCTTGAACCTTTTCAGGCATGTCCTTCTTAAGGTTAGGAAAATCTCCAATGATTTTGCTAAAAATATTTTCTGGGCATTTGAACTGGGATTATTCTCCTTCTATTCCTATTATTCTTAGGTTTAGTCTTTTCATAGTGTCCTAAATTTCCTGGTTGTTTTATGTCAGTAATTTTTAGATTCAATATTTTCTTTGACCAATATATCAGTTTCCTTTATTCTATGCCTGAGATTTTTTCTTCTGTCTCTTATATTCTGTTGGCAATCTGTAGTTTCTATTCACTTACCTAGATTTCTCATTTCCAGGATTCCTTGGGTCAGTGTTTTTTTTTGTTGTTGTTGTTGCTTCTATTTTCATTTTCAGATCTTAAACAGTTCTACTTACTTTCTTCACTTTTTTACTTTCTTTAAGGGATTTATTAATTTCCTCCAGTTATTTATGTTTTCCTGGATTTCTCTAAGAGATTTATTTATTTTCTTCCATTGTTTATTTGTGATTTTCTATATTTCTTTTAGGAATTTGTTCTTTAAGTACCTCTGTCATATTTATAAAGTTGGTTTTAAGGGGTTTTTTTTGTACTTCAGCTTTATTGGGATATTTAGGGGCTGCTGTAGTAGGGTTACTGAGCTCTGGTGGTGCCATTTTTTCCTTGCTGTTGTTGATTGTGTTCTTACACTAGTGTCTAGGTATCTGGGCTTGGGATAAAAATAAACATAGGTCTAGGTGCTGATTTATGAGTTTGTCTTTATTGGATCTGGTCTTTACGATCTGTATTTGTGGCAGCCTGCATGATCTCTGGTCCAACATAAAGCTTCCTCAAAGTTGGGGGCTGAACTTCGAGCATCTAGTGTGACATTTGGTACATCAGGATGTCTCTGTTCTTCTAACTAGCCTGACCTGCACCTGAGCAGTAGGTGTTCACCCACTTAGAGGCAATGTGCAGCATGGGGTGATGTGGACAAGGGCAAGAAGGGGTTTCAGAAGCTTAGGTCTTTGGGATCCAAACTGAGGGCTTGGGATTTTTATCTTTTGATTAACATATTATTCATTTTAAATATTTCTGTTTAAAATTACTTAAATCTTTGGGAAGTTTTCTAAAAGAAAAGACTATTTCTCTGTGTTTTCATATAGTTCATTGAATTTCCTTAAAACAGCTTTTTTAAATGTTCTGCCCAAGTGTTCACACATATGAAATGCTATGTAGTTGATTGTTATTATCTTATTTTGTTTCTTATATTATAGATACCCAGTATATTTTTTAGATAAGGTCTTTCTATGTAGCTCTGGCCAGTCTGATATTCACTATAAACCCTATATTGGCCTCAAACTCACAGTAACTCCACACTCAATTCTCCTGAGTGCTAGGATTGTAGGCAATTGTCATTATGCCTGGCTTTCCCTAAAGTTTCTTAGTGGTTGTTTATGTATGATCATGCCTTTACATGAAAAGACTATGTATTTATTTTAGTTTTTATAACTGAATTTATTTGTACCTACCTTTTCTAAGTAAATTGCTTATTGTCTATAAACCTATAAAAATCTGTGTGATTTTAGCATTAAATAATGCTCTAGCTGGTTGTGGTGGTACCACACAGAGAGCAGGAGGATTACAAATTAGAGGCCATTCTGAGCTATACCTTTGCATGAGCATTTTTGCTGTAAGTCTGCTTTTCCTTTGTCTTTATTGTTCTAGCACTAGAGGGTGCTTCAAGCCCAGACTTATTCCACACGTGAAAAGGAATTGGAAGAGGATCTGAAAAGGGTAATCTATATATAGATGACATCTGGGTTTATTATTTTTTTAAATCTGAGTCAATTGCCTATAATAAGGCACAACAGGATTATGTCCAGCTTTTTGTCTCACAGTGGAATGAACAGTCCCAGGAGTTTATAAAACAACTTGATGTGTAACTTCCTTTCCTTCATTAGCTGAACAATCAACCCTTCTTGTTTTGTTGTTGGAAGTTGGAGAAGAAATAAAGTAGGTGCTCTTATTACCATACTGCAAGGTTAAATCCAGTAGCCCACTCAGACCAGCACAACATCAAAAACTATACCCATGCTACTGAGGGCATTTTATCTCTAGATCACCATATTATGCCACAAGTGATGTTGTCCTAAAAAAATTATCTTGTTGGGCATGATGACTCACACATGTAATCCTTTTACTTAAGGGGGCTGAGGCAGGAGAACTGTCAGAAATTTAAGAGCAGCCTGAGCTACATAATTCATTTCAGGCTAGTCTGAGACTACAGTGAGGAGAAGAGAGGAGGGGAGGGGAGGGGAGGGGAGGGGAAGGGAGACAGAGAGAAAGAGAGAGAGAGAGAGAAAACACATTGTGTGACTTACTTATAATGTGTGATCTGAGAGTAATTTAAAGTTAGAATAAAAATCTGTGGTTGCCAATAGCCAACTATCAAATGGATTCTCAATTCCTTGAAAAATTGAAGCCAATAAAGGTGATATAACATGTAAATTTATTGTTATTCCATAAATTCTAATGTTGTAGTGTGGTGGAATGTTCTCTGTACCATGTAAATAAATGTTTGGACCCATGCAGGGCACCGTAGAAGTGGGTGGAGAATCAGAGGCAGCCAGGTAGGAAGAAGGGGTGGAGTTTACTAGTCGCCATCTGTCCCCCGAAGAAGAAGCATGTAGGAATCCAGGTGAGCCACGGGCTGCAAGCCACGTGGTGGGTAGATTCATGGAAATGGGTTGATTTAAGAAGATAGAGCAAGCTAG
>PVIH01028232.1:0-15545 GCA_004025045.1 Sigmodon hispidus | reverse complement strand
CACTGAAACCATCTGGACCAGGGCTTTTATTTTTGGGGAGGTTTTTAATGACCGCTTCAATTTCCTTAAGGGTTATAGGCCTGTTTAGGTAATTAATCTGATCTTCATTTAATTTTGGAAGATGGTGCCTGTCCAGAAAGCTGTCCATTTCTTCCAGGTTTTCCATTTTTGTGGAATACAGATTTTCAAAATATGACCTTATAATTCTCTGTATTTCCTGGGGGTCTGTTGTTATGTCCCCCTTCAGGCAAATTTTATTAAATGCACAATCTCCTACTACATCTTTTCAAGAGCCAGTGGTGTAAATTAGACAGAAGCCACACAACAGATACCAATAGATCACCTTCCAAGTGTCCCTAATCACTTCCCAGAAATCTACAACTCATAGAAAACCCAAGCTCAAAAGCCACAGCTCAACCTTTGTCTGTCTTTATACCAACCTCTAAAATGGTTGTAGCTCAGTACATATTATACATGTGCATGTATGTAATATATAATATACATGTCATTTTTGCTGCTATATCATTCACAGTTAAACATACTGTTAGTATATTTACCTAATGAGCTACCTAGACCACTTCAAACTTACAAATATGCAAGACAAAAGCATCTGCTGATACCCTTCCACTCAGCTCCACTAATCACCATCCTGTGGGGGATGGCTTACCATCTGAACTCTATTCTGTGTCCTGCAGAACCCTAAAGAATGTGGAGGTCTCCCTGACCAAACCAAAACCAGAACTGAGCTCAGCCTGCTCTTGCTTGGACAGATCTGACATTGAGTGTTGTGCTGTGTCATTGTGTTGTGAGCATATTCCACAGTATTTCAACTACTTTTTTTCTGGTGATTTGAAAGAATGCAATCTTTTGTCCTTCCTACATTGCTTCTTATCTTCCAGAGAATAGAAGAGAAACAGAAGATCAAAGAAGGCAGAAATGGTTAAAAGAAGAAGCCCAGGTAGAGAGGATGTGAGATTGGCATGCTGGGGAGGTGCTAATTCATTTTTCAGTCACCTCCTAAAGATGTTTCCTTGGCCTCTGCATTTTTAGATAAGGACACAGGGAGATGTGGAGACTTTCCATTTTCTTCTACCACCCAGAAGCAATGGAAGCGGGATCCTCCTTGTCTCCTGCATACCACGGAGGCAGGCAGACAGAAGTATCCTCATCCTACAGTGGATGCTCACAGAGGCTGGGTAGTCAGCCCAAGACTACAACAGAGGCAAAGCCAGAAATACAAGGGCCAGCATTTATACTGGGGCTCTCCACAATAAATCTAAGGCTTTTCTCCATGAAATGGGCCTGTAGCCATATCCTACAATCTGCCTTAGCTGAACTTCTGGAAAATCAATAGCGAAAAAGAGAGAGAGAGAGAGAGAGAGAGAGAGAGAGAGAGAGAGAGAGAGAGAGAGAGAGAGAGAAAGATTTCTTTTGAAAAAAAATTACATTATATTTACCAACCATCTTGACCTGAGGAGTATATGACAGGACTTTAAAATTCTAACGCAAACTCGCTAAGCTGTGAATCAACTAAGATTCACAACCTAGAGGAAGTTTTGTTTCCGTGTTATCATTAAAAGATCTAAATAAAACAGAAAGGAAGAAGTCAATAAGGAAATTGGTTTTAAATCAGTTTTGTTAGTGTATTTCAAGATCTGAGCTACTGTATATGCCCTGAGCCTCCACATTTAATTGCAGTAAATGAGGCAGACTTGGATGATCTGTCTACATCAGTGACAGGTGACAGTGTCATCCCCTTGTGCCTTCCCTTCTGATGACAGGCATGACTGAAGATTTCTCTGAGATGATTAAGCTATTGAGAAGTTATGACAAAGAAAACTCAAGGCCCTGGGCCTTGTGTACGAGGCACACAACAGAACCTGGTTTTTCTGTTGTTACAGCTCTACATTACTGCACCATCCTTAGGACCTCAGGGAGGGTGATGACGCCTACTGTGTGCTGCTTCACTGTCTCTGCTTGAACAACCTACTTCCGCCCCCTGCCAAGATGCTCTGTTATTTCTTCTTTATTATTTTTTTCCTAACAAGGGGAGGGGCATGTGTGCATGGCACACAGGTGAAGGCCAGAGGACCACCCACAGGAGTCAGTTCCTTCCTTCCATTGTATGGATCCTGGGGATTAAACTCAGGTTGTAGGTTTTGGTGACAAACACTTTTATCCATCCCTCTATATTTCTGGTCCCTCTGGTGTTTCTTTTTTTAGTTATTTTTTTTGGGTCAACATACAGATTATTAGATTTTGTTCTGGTTCTTCATACGCATGTGACATTATACATTGTCTTCTCTCGTCCACTGCTCTTCACCTGGTGTACCTCTCCAGCTCTCACCCTTCCCCCAGTTACTCTCCTCTTCTAGGTCTTTCCAGCCTTATGAAAGCTCAGACCACACTAGAGTAAAAACCCTCTGAGCCCCTGAAGCTGCCAGAGCTATGAGGACCTAGGAAACCATTTTATCTAAGTTCCAAGTGCCCTATCAGTAAAAACAAAACAGCATAAAGTGAGAATAAAGACCTGTGACAAAATATCTCTCTAGTCATTTCATTCTCTAAAATTTGTGATTCTAAAATTGATTCTCCTCATTGTACATGGGGAAACAGATGAAAACTAAAAGATTTGCCTACACACACACACACACACACACACACACACACACACACACA
Organism: Sigmodon hispidus; assembly: GCA_004025045.1. Lineage (NCBI taxonomy): Eukaryota > Metazoa > Chordata > Mammalia > Rodentia > Cricetidae > Sigmodon > Sigmodon hispidus. Next base: position 12,866 of record PVIH01028232.1, on the reverse strand, counting down.
CACACACAAACACACACACAAAACGGAATGTGTTACATTCCCAGGCACCATCAAGAAAGTTTATAATAGTTATCTATCTACTAATTTACCCACTACTTCAAAAAACAAAAAACAGAAATTTGCCAAATGAAATCTATACCTAGCTGAGTGAAAATTGCTAAAAGACAAATAAATGTTTTGTGCTAAATGCTATTCTTTCTTGGGCTTTTTTAAAATGTTAATGATTCTGTAAGTGAGGCCAGGGAGATCATATTATTCCGCAAGTCCAACCAACACAAGGACCTGCTCGGTTTGGTGCTGCAGTTCAAGAACAATTAGCATTCTGATCTCAAGACAGAACTCAAATCTGAGAAGTCAGGACTAACTCGGTCATTGTAGTCAGTGAAAAGTCCTGGAATGCCAGAATAATAAACAAATGTAAACCCAGTAACAGGCAGGCGAGAGAGAGAATAAACACGTCAAGGGGCCATAAAGAGAGGAGCTGTGTAGTATATGAGACATTTACAAAAGCCTGTTGATTTATAAGGCAGCCAGTCCTATTCCTGCCAGCAATGTGTTCAGCATCCTGACTGTGGTCATGGTGGATTGCCCGGTGTTAACACAAATGGCGTCTGGTTCCCTAACTGCTGGCTCCATCTAAAGAAAGGAAGTCACATCTGAGTTAAGGAGGGGAGCAAATTTATCCTTGAATTAAAAAGTATACACGAAGGTTTTTTATCAATTGGACTTCTCATTCTGAAGAAAAAAATGTATCTTTCCAAAATTTTATTTTATATAAATCCCTTACTAGAATTTTAAAAGCAGAAGGGGGAAAAAATGACTGTGCATGGCAGCAAAGTGAAATGAACACTTGTCAGCAAATGCAGGCAGTGGTTTCCTATTCAGTTATCAGAAGTAACAGTCCAGACACTCACAACCCAACATGTGCCTCTACTTCTGAGTATTTTTAAAATATTCTACCCTTAGTGACTAGCTTCAATATGCCCTGAGGCTAAGAGACATAACCACATCTAGATATCACACAGTGATCAACACACCATCATAGCCCAGGAATCAAATCAGCCTTCTGATTTCTTTTATAATAAAGACTATCAGAACAAACTAGACCCATCCATTTACATATTACCTATGGCTGCTTCCACGATGCAGTAAGAGTTAAGTAAACACAATTGGTCATGTGACATGAAATCCGGGTGCTTGTTAGTTTGTTTTCCACAGGGTCCACTAGAGCCCAGGTGGTCTCAAATTCACTATCATATCCTGCCTCTGCCTTCTGAGTACTGGGATTATAGTATGCGTGACCTATTGCAACCAAGGCTGTACTCTTTTGGGGGGGGGCCGGCAAGACAGGCTTTATCTGTGTAGCCCTGACTGTCCTGGAACTCACTCTGCAGACCAAGCTGACCTCAAACTCAGAGATCTGCCTGCCTCTGCCTCCTGAGGGCTGGGATTAAAGACTTGTACCATCACTGCCTGACTCAAAGTTGTACTTTTTAAATAATTACTGCCTGGAACACAGTGTGGCAATGCATTTCTATATCCCCAACACTTGGAAGACTGAAGCAGAAATATTTCTAGTCCTACGCCAGCCTGAGATATTATAGCAAAATTTTGTCTCATAAAAATAAAAAGGAAAGAAGGAAATGAGGGAAGAAGTAAAGAGAGAAAGAAAAAGAGATAATCCTACCCTACCTCATCCTTTATGTCTAGTTACCTAGCTAATAGGGACTTGAATACAGTATTAGAAAGAAAATCTCCCTAGTTTCCCAAAGCAGCTCATTTCCATACCTACCAGTTTCTCAATGAGAAAATCCCTCCCTTGCCTATTTTCATTGAAATCCATTTACTTCTGGTGTCTAAGTGACCTGGGTGATTAGTAACTTCTAGCAAATCTAAACACATGCTTCTAGGGTAAGCATGTTAATTCACTTGGCTTCTTTGAACAGACTTCAAGTTAACCCAAGAAACATTTCCCTAATGAACAAATGCACTAGAATTCTTCTGTAGTGAAGTCTCTGCATTCACCCAAACTGTGCAACACATAAAACTCTTTAGAAAGGCCTATTTATTGCCATTTGAAAAATAAGAAATTTGAAGCAGACAGAAGAGAAGGCTATTCCAAAAAAGTGGGTGATAGGATTGTGAATGTGTTCACTGCTCATCTCTTCTCAGTTTGCCAGTCCCTACAAGACATAAATAACACAGACATCTCTCCTAGGCACAAAGAGCCTGACAGTGCAACTCTGTGCAGTTGCATAGCTCAAGAGTTGCATAGTTAAAGAGGCCACTTTGCACGTGTTTCCGAGAAACTTGCAAGCCACAAACATGATAACTTGGTATCTTAGTCACAGCTCTGTTGCTGTGAAGAGACACCATGACCAAGACAACTCTTATAAAAGAAAGTATTTCATTGAGTGCTTGCCTTCAGTTTCAGAGGTTAGTCCATTATCATGATGGGGAGCATGGAAGCAGGGAGCATGGTGACAAGCAGACCTGGGGCTAGACTAATATTTGAAAGCTACAAACATTGTAATCTACAAGCAGAGAGAGACTTGTTCTGGCATGGGCCTTTGAAACCCTAACACCCCCATCCCATCCCTACCCCAACTACCTACTCACTCCCTCTCCCTCTACCTCAAGGCAAACTTCCTCCAACAAAACCACAACTCCTAACTCCTAATCCTTCTAATCCTTTCAAAGAGTTCCACTCCTTGGTGACTATGCATTCAACTATATGAACCTATAAGGCCTAGTCTTATTCCAACCACAACAGCAAGTGAAAGAAAATAAATAGATTAGGAAAAATTCATCACTGCCTCACTGAAATACACATATTTGGGGGATGATGATTACGAACACTGGCTGTTCTCCCAGTAGTCTCAGGTTCAGTTCCCAGCACCCACACGGTGGCTCACAATTGTGTAGGACTAAATGAAATGATGTCTTCTTCTGGCCCTCAAGGTACTGTGCACATGTGCAACCCAGCCTTACATGAAAGCAAAACACCCACATAAGCAAACAAAACAAAACCTTTTAAATAATTACAATACCTCCCCCCACTTCCCTTAATGGCAAATCTTATGCATAAAGTGAAGCCAGACTTTTTAATTCACTCCAGCTTAAGTTTTAGCTATCAATAATGCCAGACTCCCCTATGCCATGTGGATTTAAAGTGTCAATTTACTAATTAAGCAATACATTAATTTATGGCAATTAAGTTAAGCCCAGATACTATTCCTTCTTTTCCAATCAGCAAAAACTAAGCAGGAGCCAGCTTTGGCCACATATTTAGCGAGGCTGGAAAGTGATCTTACTCTTGACTGCATATCAGAATCATGGAAATACTCTGAATTTAACCTTAAGTTTGTGGAAACTAAAATAGTGTGATTCAACACTGTTCACCAGAAGCAACAGATGTAAAATCTAAACAGTAAATACCATAAGCTCTAAAAGAATGCTACCAAGCTACTGGGCCTCCCAGCAGGTTTTCTACTTCAAATGGCAAACCCCTGTACAGTTACACATCGCTTTCAATCCATCCATCCACCAGCAATCAAGCTGCTGTGACGGGATTGATTTAATGCTTGGGAGAATTTTGAATTTGATAAATATACGACAACAGCTTATTTGGGCCTTTCTTTTGTAAAAACTGTAGCTCTAGATGAAAATCTATTTCTTCTCTATTTCATCTATCAGAGTATATTCAAAGTAACTGCCACAAAGTAGAAAAGAAATGGCTCTGGACTCCCTCAGAAGGTAAGGTGGTGCTGGAAATGGACATCTAGGTGAACCAGGAGCTTAGAGTATGGTGTCTTTGTTGTAGCCATGTTGAGGGATCCTCAAAGACCACCAGGGAGCTAGATTCCATTGTAAACACATGGGGGTCAGTTTGTTCTTTTGGACAGGTTCAAACAAACCCAGGTCAAAACTCTTTGTTTCGGCGCAGGGAAGGGGTTCAGCCATGAGTCCAGAGGTGAAGTTTTTAAAGAATATCCTACATAAGCAGGGTACTACACGACTTGGCATTCCAGGACTGGATAAATGGGTATGGGGCACAGTAACTATTGGCTATACTTTCTGCACAAACTCTAGCCCTGAATCTACTGGCTGAATTCTCAGCGTGCCGATAAGGCTTGTCAAGCACATTTTTGAGATTCTTCCTAGATTCTTAGACCTCAGTTCTGCTCTCAGATATTAAATGGGCTTTTTCTAAAATAAAGTTTTGTAATAATAAAGCCACACTTTCACATCTTTGCAAGCCCATGTCATCCCTGGATCAGCACCAAGAGCACTATCTGCAGCTCCTGCTTAGATCTCCTTGACTCTTCTCAAGTCCTGATGGGTCTCCAGCCTTGATCTCTCCATCTTCCCACCTGTTATTTTGACGAGCCCTGTAGTGTGCTACAGGAACATTTATAAGGCTCCTCATATTATCCAAGGTGTCCCATCCACTGCTGCCCACCCTTTCTCCTACACACAGACCTTTCCCTGGAGATTTCCTCCCCGCAATAGCAGTCAGGGTATAGTTTCCCCTTGCACTTTTTTTTTTTTTTATCATAGTCAATAACTATTCCTCCATGGCTTTCTGTGAGCTGGTAGGAGTTAAAGAACTCTCAAAATAATAGAAAGTAAAGACTGTGTTGGAGGGATTCTTCACTTGGAATATGGAGCTGGAGTTGATAGCTGACAGTCTAGTGAGCTAACGCTCCTTAGCTGAGTGGGTAAACATTCTGCCCTCTACCATTCGCCCAGCATGACACTTACAATCAGGAGCAAATGAGTAACACATACTTCAATGGTTCATAGACACACGCTTATAAATTCATGCTGATCATAGATTTTTATTCATTTCTACACATCTCAGGAAGAAATTTCAGACACAAATAAAATTATACCACATCAGCGTGAGGCAAAACACAAAACATTTGTCTTTCTGGAAAATGCTTCAGGGGTTTGAGAAGATCCTTTAACTATCCCCCTGATTTTGAAAGCCTTCACTCAAAACTCAAGGACCGTTTCAAAAGTCATTTTTTAAAATTATGTTGAAACTCTTGATCTGTCTGAGCTATTCGCCTGGAAACTTCTAGAAGTTGACTCTCAATCATGGCTCTGCCTGAGGTAAGGGAGACTCGGGCAATGCCATTGATAATTTGGGGTCAAAAAGACAAAGAATGTGGGTGGGAGGGGAGACGGCAGCTTGACAGCAAGCTGGACCATGACACTGCAGGGAGCCTGCACAGGGAAGGGCAGAGACAGTGAAGGGGAGCCAGCAAGGGTCTCGGGACTCGTGGTGTGGACATTGAAACTGCGTTCAGAAGTCTCAATCAAATTTGGGAGTAAGTAATTATAGAAACAGCCCCAAATGGATTACTGGAGTTTTTTTGTTTTTTAATTAAGTAAAAATCACTTACTATAATTAATTCACAAATAAAAACATCAGACAGATAGATTAAGGTAGGCTCTCAGGCAAACACTTATTCTACCCAAAATTCTATAAATTTCAAGAGAATTTCTATTTCTATACATTTAAATGATGGGGTGCGTGGGTAAAAGGAAACTGAGGCAATAATGTGTTCCAGCTTCTGTGGGGCTTAAACACATGATGAACTAGGTCAGTGGTTCTTACCCTTCTTAATTCTGCGACCCTTTAATACAATGTATTGCATTGTGGTGACCCCTAACCACAAAATTATTTTTGTTACACTTCTAACTGTAATTTTCTACTTTTATGAATCATAAATTAAATATGTGTTTTCCCACGATCTTAGGTGATTCTGTGAAAGGGTCATTCAACCTTGAAGAGGTTGTGACCCATAGGATGAGAACCGCTAGCCACCTACCCCAAGGTCTCCAACCCAGGAAACTGTAAGCTACAGTGAGCTATAAGGTGAGGTGGAAGTCTGGGGTGGTTGTTAGCTCATTTTCAGTTTCTGCAACAAGACGTCTGAGATAATCAGCTTCAAAAAAGGAAAGGTTTATTTTGGTTTAGTTTTGGTTTAGGCTTTCTTTTTTTCTTTTTTTTCTTTGTTCTTTCTTTCTTTCTTTCTCTGTCTGATTCTTTTCACTGACCAAATGCCCAGACACAATGCATTTGAGACCTTCTTTCAAAGCCAGAGAGCAGGTAGGTGTGGGCAGTGACGATGTAGAACAAATATCCTGTACAACAGAACTGAGGAGCTGTTTGGAAAGAGGCTCTGTGGGTACAGGAACCCTAAGCCATATTTAGGACCACTCCATCTGAACCTGAACCTGAATGTCTAGCTTGCTTCTCATTCAGGGTAGTGGGCAGGAGATTTGTACCCTATTAGTTTAGAGTCTTCTTTCTTTCAGTCTGGCCCAAATACCAGCTCACCTGACTTCTCAAGGCGGGTCATCTCAGCAGTTGTACAAACCTCAGAAGCATGACTCCTCTAATGCACTGGTCCTCTGGACATCTTTTAGCAAGGTCAGCATTTCAATGATTAAGACCTACTCAGAAACCTCAGCAAATATGGCAGCCCAGGAGGCTGGTACCAGCTTCTCTACTTTCAAGTATATCAGTCTCATGAATTAAAAAGAAGTTGGATTAAAGGAAAATTGGCAACCATTGGAAGGCAGTCTATTCAAATTTTTCAGAAGCCTTCACCAACATAGACCATACCTTCCACACACTGGACCAGAGTCCCTTTTTGTGGGTCAGGGCCACAGACTCCAGCAGATGTCACCAACAAGAACTGTGTCTCCACCTTTTCTGTTACCTTCAAGTACTAAGGCCAAGGCCAAGGCTATTGCTGTTTCCCTAGTCACTAAGCAGCCCCTTCTTCTTGCCCCTTCCCTCTCTACCTCCCCCCACCCCAGGCTTTAATATCTGTTTGTCTGCTTGCTTAATTAGGCTCATTTAGCCTCTGGACTGCAGCAGAAGGTCAAACCACAGTGTGGAATTTATACCATTGCAACCCAGCTTGATCAGCAGGATCCCAGCACGAAGCCCATGCATGTACTTTGTCCTGCCTCCAGGTAAATTCCTTTCCCCTAAGTACTCTCTAAGTGGTTATAAAAAGCATCTCCTCTCCTTCTTCCTTTCTGTCTTTTACTTCAGACTTCTCGGCTAACCGTTATTTTAACCCTCCCTTTACTCTTCTTACCCACCGGGGTGCCTCAGTAAACACAAGTTTTATGAATGTTTTGCAAAGGTGAGATGGTGTTTAGGGAGTCTGCACTGAGGCTGTCGATCATGTATCTAGCCATTTTGCTCACAGTCATAACCAGATGCTACACAGCTTGATGGATTCATAATTAGCTTGACCCAGAGAATCTGGTACCTTCGTAAGTGGTTTCTAGAAGAGCCATACAAATCACCACCATTATAATAGAAGTCAATGTTTATGGAGGCTAACTAGGTCCCGTACATTAAACAGTATGCCTTCCATATTTATCTTTTAATCCCCACAGTAGTCAGTGTACTATTAACGGCATTTTAGAAACTAGCTTAGAGAACCCAGGTAATGTCCCCAAGACGAAAAGCTAGGAAGGTGCAAAGACAGGATTGAAATTAACATGGTCTGAAAAATCTAATCTCACTGCCCAATGTGTCCCCTTCTCATTGGGGGAGAGAGGAGCCCCAGTAGAAAGTGAGGCTTCATTTCTTACCCATCATCTTCTTATACAGAGGCCCAAGAACATGTCCTTGTAAAACAGTAACAAAGCCAAAGCATTGCGCTCGCAGCACCATGAACATGAAAATAATGCACCTTGGTAAACAAAGATGATGGTCTGTGTTTCCACCTCATCATACCTGTGTATTCTTTAGTGTATACCTTACATACACTATTTCCTGAAACTACGGCATAATTTACCTTTTATCTTCTTAGCACTTTTGGAAATATTTAAGTATGAGGCAATTAATCTTGTCACAACTTTATTAATCTATTTAAGTATGATGAGAGCTGGGAATACAGCTCAGTGGTGAAGTGCTTACCTGGCATGCGTGAGACCCTAGAGTCAATGTTTTGTACAACAAAGAATAATAACAATGATAATCAAAGTTATGATTGCAGTCATTGAGTGTCAGGGCGGGGAAACTCCCTCCTGAAGTGCCTTTGCTGATTTCTATGAGTCCGCATATGTGACTGCCATCTTCTACGGTGGCCTGATGCTTTTCTAGCCTTGGTACCCCACCTGTGACATGTTTTTTTAGGGAAGAAATGATGTCTTCCCTCGACTATCATTGTGTGGATGACTAAGACATCTATCTATGTATAACCTAGGATGGCTAACAGAAAGACATTCAAATGCAACTAATAATAAATTTTGTGTGACCCAGATGACTTTACAAGGAAATTAAGACCCAGACAAGGAAAGCTGCATATTGGATGCTTGGGTTTGATGAAGAGGTGAACAGTAATGGGAATGTGACTGGTCAAGCTGGGTAGTCTAGCAGTGACTAGGATCGAACACAGAAAAGCCTATTTGCTCAGATCTTCTGTGGGTCTCCTTAGCTTTAGGAATAAAGATGTTTCTTCTGGATCGGAAAGGATAGTTTTATGAGTGGCTTGGGGGGGGGGGCAGAAAGGAGGGGAAATGAGAATAATCTTCCTGTGTCTGTTGTTTCTTAAATGTCCCAGAACCACATGTATTGGAAGCATTCCCTGAGCCCCAGCAACCCTTGGGAGGTGACTACCAATAGATGACCAGAGGCGTCAGAAGATCTTTGTGGAAACAATGAATAAACCAAGTTCCCTTTCCCAGGAGCTGACAGGCTGAGCCCAAAGCTCAACAAATATAGTGTCCCCACAAACAAAGCAAGTGATGTAAGTTGAGTAAGGTGGCCAGGAATGAAGTGGGGGGGGCTATGCATACTGTAGAGTTCTTATCCTAACAGAAAGAACCCCCTCATTTCAACCGCATTCTCACCACACAGAATTGTGGCCAGTATTGCCAGCTCCTCTGATTTCTAATGAAGGACTCAGAAACTTCTACTTTTATAAGGTATCTGTGCTTTTACAAGTAACAACAATTTCAATGCATTTTAAGATTCTATAAATTTAGTGGGACACACCCTTGACTATGGACCTGCAGTGCAGGCTCCACTCTGGCTGTTTGTAAGTTACGCTCACAGGCCCAGGAGACAGCTACTTTTCTCTCTGAGTTGAGGTCATTTCTTTGTACCACGCTCTCTCCCCTCTGCCCCGCACCAGCCTTTTCCTTGCTCATCTGCCCTTTGGTTATGATTTGCATCATCTTAATCCAGACCCCTGATACCTCTAATATCATCCATCCTTTAATCAAAATTCCATATGACAATTATATAAAAAGACAAACCCCATCTCCTAAACCAAAAGAGACAACTGATAAAAGAAATCAAGATGAATAAAATGTTTAAACCTTGCATTTAAAGGCATTCACAAGCTCCTTTAGTCCCCTATAGGCACTTTCTAAGTATTAATATTTGAAAGGCTCACATCTGAATTGCATTTAGTTTTTTTTTTTTTAAGAGCTTTGTTTTTGTTTGTTTGTTTGTTTGTTTGTTTTTTAAACTTTATTTATTTATTTGCCTTGGTGTTTGCCTGGAACTGGAACTACAGACAGTTGTTAGCTGCCATGTGGGTGCTGGGAATCGAACCCTGGTCCTCTGGAAGAGCAGACAGTGCTCTTAACCGCTGAGCCATCTCTCCAGCCCCTGCATTTAGTTTTTATTCCTACTTAATATCACTTTATGTACAGGCTGCCTTTTTCTTAGAGGTCTTGGAGTGAAAAGGCTGACCCACTTTTTCCTGCTTGGCTCAAGCTGGGGATGCTGCCCCACAAATAAGAAAGAAACAATGTCAGACAATTTAGCCCTCTCTTCCACAGTGGCTGGCCTGGAGTCACACCTGGTGACTGCACCTCTGTCTGAAGGACCAGCAGGGAAACTCTCAGGTGGCTACTCATCCAGCTCCATCCCAGTCATCCACTCTCCATCCTACATTTCCTGGGTTTTCATGGGACAGAAATGGTACACAAACAAACAAACAAACAAAAAGTTGCCTATTGTAGTTGGTTACATATACGGTAAAGTAAAAGCTAAAAAAAAAATTCCCTTCTTCATGATGGCTAAACCTGCAATTAAACTTCTCCTTCTCCATCAAGGAGTGAGCGCTCAGAAAAGCCACAGGTCCCTTCAGTCCTTATCACAGAGAAAGCACTGATGTCCGCCTCAGAAAAGAGAAAGGGGAACCATAGACTCCAAGTTGGGTAGTTCCCCTCAGAAAAGGGGAGGCAGCCTGGACAGCAAAGGCTAGGATAGACTACTTGGTCCTGATGCTTTTCTCTCTCATCCACTCTCCTTCTTCAATCCGGGAGTGCAGTGAGCATCCGCAGCCAGAGGGACAGTGCGGAGGAACACACTGGCTAACGTCTTCATCCTTGAAGTAAGATAGGGCCTCTGCCACGCCTTCCCACCCTCTGACAACTCCCGCAAACAGATAAAATCTATAGGAATGTCACCAGGTAATTCCTGGTTGGGGAAGTAGGGGACTTAGAGGCAGGTCTTCTCCCCTCCTCCCCCCATGGAGGAATTTCACTTTCCTGGCCCTACAGAGATACACAGCCCAGAGGGCAAACTCCTGCGCTGGATTCAATGCTTTGGGTGAAATGTTTAGAATAGTCCTGACAATCCAGTGCAGCAATTTCTATGCAAATATGTGCCTGTGGGGGGAAATGCAATCGGCCAGCCATCTAGTGCTAATGGCCCACGTTGCTTCTCCAGTGGGGTGTGGAGAAGGACTAGAAGAGACCTGTGTTTATTCAGCTTCTGTGTCTGTCTCCGCACTGATGGCCAAAGTCAAGGACCGCCTGGGAATGAGAAGTTGTTATCTCTTTCTGGTGGGACTAGAGAACAAAGACTCTGTTCAGAGTGGGGTGGAAGGAACTAACACATGTATGATTCCTGAAATGTAAAGGCTGGCTACAGGTGGAGGACACAAAGGAATAATAATATTTATCTACTTGAACTTGAATTCCAGGTGGTCACAGGGCTACCACCCACACTGCCTGTATCTGACAGGGCAGAGCTGGATATAGTGAGGGTCAGAGGAAAGTCAGTATCAAGAGATGATTCTAGACTCCTTTCCATGAATCAGAGCAAGCCGGAAAAAAAAGACAGTGGAATCTGTCATCCCAGGGGCCTCTAGACTGGAGCAGGTCCAAGGGCGCTGGTACCTGAAGGATCCAAGAAAGACCTGGCCAGGAAGAGAGCCGGGGAAGTCAGTTGCCACATCTTTGAGTACAACATCCTTTCCTTAAAAAATATCTGTGTCTGGAGGAGCCACAAGGACCTTTGGTGGCCATTTGCCTCGTTCTGACATTGTGAGAGAAAAATCACACTCACACCAATCTTCACTCACAGAGTCTTTGCTCACAGATTCTTCACTCACTGTCGTCTTCACTGACCCCAGTCGACACTCACACCTGTGTTCACTCACCCGGTCTTCTCCCACCCCACTCTTATTCAGGTTCAGTTTTTGGAATATGAAAACCTCTGTGGCTTCCTCCAGAGGAGTCTCTGCAGAATTAAAAAGCACAGAAACTTTAGGGAGACTGATAGCATGAAAAGCTTCGTAGTGGCTCTCTGCAGATTTCTCTCTCCTCTCTTTTCTCTCTCTCTCTCTCTCTCTCTCTCTCTCTCTCTCTGTCTCTCTTTCTCTCTCTCTCTCTTTCTCTCTCTCCCTTTTTTCTCTCTCTCATGTTCTTCCTTCAGGTCTTAGAATTAGAGTCAGAAGCAAGAAACTTCTAAAAGGCTGCATATTAACACATTCATTTTTATTAAAATCTGAAATAAAACTTTTTTTGACAGACATAACCAAATTGGCAGGGTGGCTTAACCACGAGTCTAGCTGTACCACTTAATTTGTATGATGGACAGTTTCTCTGAATTTAATAAGATCACTCTGGAGCCCCAAAATTTAGATGAGAATGTGTTTTAGCTGGGGACTTGATACTAGGTGGATCTTGTGATATGCATTTTGCAAGTATTTACATTTATGATAAAAGTTTCAGATGTCAATTCTTAAAGGGCCACTAGTCTAGTCAGTTATTTCTGGAGCTGCTAGGCATCATGGCCCATGCCCATGATCCCAATGCTTATACAGAGAAAAAGAGAATTAATTAGTTCAAGACCATCCTCGGTTACCCCAGCACGTTCAAGCTCAGTTTCAGCCACATGAAAACCCGTTTTTAATAAATAAGCAAATAAATACTTTTTCAGAATACACCCCGTACCTTGGTGTCTTCCTCTCTCTATCTAGTCTTTCTTCAGCTCTTCTGCTCTACTGCCCTGCTCCAACCCCCATAACATCTGAGCATATCCACGGTTCCAAGTATTCCATGTATTGTTTAAAGTTTTCTCCAAAACAAAACACATTTGAAATCCCTGGAACAGGAGCAGGATAATCTATGAGTGCCTATTGTAAAATCTGCAAGCACCAAACTGATTTTTTTTACTCTAGTCCTATATTGGAACACCAAAATATTGTTGGTTATATTTGCCCTTTCGGGGGGGCCCATCACCCCACTACCAAATAAATCACACACAGAGGCATCTTATTCTTTGCTTATTTCTAGCCAGCTTTCCTTAAATTATCCCATCTACTTTTTGCCTCGGGGCTTTTACCTTTCCCCTTATTTCTGTAAATCTTACTCTTACTCTGTGGCTGGCTAGGTGCTAGGTGGTGTGTGTTTGTGTGGCTGTGTGGCTGAGTACTAGGTGGCAGGGTGCTAGGTGGCAGGGTGCTAGGTGGCAGGGTGCTAGGTGGCAGGGTGCTAGGTGGCTGAGTGCTAGGTGTTTGTATGGCTGTGTGGCTCATTGCTAGGTGGCTGGGTGCTGAGTGACTGGGTGCTGGGTGGCTGGG
>PVIH01028231.1:0-15550 GCA_004025045.1 Sigmodon hispidus | reverse complement strand
TGTGTGTGTGTATATGTGTGTGTTTGTGTATGTGTGTATGTGAGTGTGTGTGTGCATATGTGTGTATGTGTGTACGTGTATATGTGTGTGTGTGTGTACGTGTATATGTGTGTGTATGTGTGTACGTGTATATGTGTGTGTATGTGTGTGTGTTTGTGTATGTGTGTATGTGAGTGTGCATGTGTGTATGTTTGTGTGTGAATCTGTGTATGTGTGTATATGTGTGTATGTTTGTGTGTGTATGTGTGTGTGTGTGTGTGTGTGTCACACCAGCCTGCTTCCCTTGCTGACAGTGCCTGTAGACATCTGAGTGTTCCTTGCCCCACTTAGACCTCATGTCAGTGAGTGATGTCACAATCAGAAACAGACTAAAGGTGGGGGTGAAGGAGGGTCATGCATTTCTGTCTCCTCTTACTTTGTTACAGCCTGGGAACACAGGGTGAGTAGCTTGACTCTGCAAAGAAGCAGGATGCTGGCTCCTTCTTCCAATGGCAGATCTCTGTGTTCTAGGTCCTCGTTTCTAATTGCTACTTTAGGAACAAATTGTCCCATGAGTGTTCCTGAGGAAATGGACTTTATCCTTCTTCAGCTTTCTTGCTCAGAGGATGATCCTTAAGATGACAGAAATAGCAGCAGGAAGCATTTGTGTGAAGGCCTCTTATGACTGTGTGTTTTTAAATGTTTGTTAATGTTTCTAATATTTAGTAAAGCCTTTAGAGGCAGGTATTATCATTGCCATTATTCCCTTGATACAAATGAGGAAACTGAGGGTCCCAAGCCCTGTCCTTGGTGAGGAAGCTAAAAGAAACCTGTGTCTGCTATGAGAAGAAGAGTCACTCTTTTTTCGGGGGACAGACAGCAGTAGTACCATTGATGTTCTATGTGTATAACACTCACTTTTAAAGGTAAGTAAAACACTCAACACCACTATATCAATTATTTATTTTTAATATCATTATTGAGACACTAACTCTTTTAGATTTGGTGTGATGGAGTCATAGCTAGAATTCCTGTTTTGTTGTTTTGTTTTGAGATAAGTTCTTTAGCCCAGGCTGGCCTTGAATTCCTAACCATCTTGCCTCTGCCTGCTGAGTATTGTGATCAGTTAGATGCCACTACACCCAGTTTGTGTGGTGTTAGGAATAAAATAAAAAGTTTTCTGGGCAAATCATCTACCAACTTAGCTTTATGCTCTATTCTGAGCTGAAAAATATATAAGCCAGCAGAAAAGAATGTTCGTGTGTGTGTGTGTGTGTGTGTGTGTGTGTGTGTGTGTGTGTGTTTGGTGGTGTGTCTTATTATATAGTCCAAAGTTGACTTAAACTCTTTCATTTTGTTTGAGACAGAATACCTGTATGTATGCTGCCCTGGCTTGCCTAGAACTTGCTCTGTGGATGAGGCTGGTCTCAAACATGCATTCATCATCTTGCCTCTGTCCATCTTCCCCAGGTGTTGGAATTATAGCAATGCACCACCACCCCTGGCATGACCCGTACCAGTCTCCCCAAACCCTGGGATTAAACAAGTGCAATCATGTCTGCCTTGAGATAACTTTTTAAAGTAACATTTTTGATGTTTAAAAAGTCAGGTAGATTGTTTCCTTGCCACTCCAAACTTTGGGTTTCTAAGCAGATCAAGGTGGAGTCCTCTTTTCCTTCCAACAGAGTCAAGAATTTAGCTAGAGTTTACTGGTTACTATGATGAGTGTGTCTCAGTCAATGGATTTTCAGAGTCTAGTATCTGGGTAAACTAACAGCATTAACATTTCCTAGTGCTGGACTAGAAAGGAAACCTGGACATAACCCAAAATAAAACTAGCACAGCATGCCACCAAAGGGCTGAATATTTAGTCTGGAGAAGAGAAGGATGAAGGTGTTTGGAAATTCAGTTCAAGTGGATGAACAGCAGAGTCAAAAAGACACTGAACAGATATCCAGTCACCGGGAGGCTGGGGAATCTCAATCACCCGAGAACACCGTGGGCAGCAACAACAGAGGAGCAAAATCAAGGTGGCTCTGTGCCAGAGGTAGAGCGGTCACCAGCCCTGGGAGTATTTCACTCAGAGGCCAGGTGGAGGCATGGATAACCAGTGACGGTCAGTCAGTGTCAGATCCCACTTTCTTATGTGCATGCTCTGGTTTTGGACCCCACACAGGTTCTAGCTAAGTCCCACTCTCCACCTGGCAGCTTGCCCAGAGTGCCCACTCCATGGTAGAGCATTCCTCCAGCATTTCCAGAACAACAAAACAGCAAACCAAATGCTTGCTGGCTCACAAAAACCATGTTGTTATCCTTTTGTTTCTTGTTGGGTATTGGCAGGGTTCTCATCGTTCAGCCTCGCCTTTAAAAATCCTGCATACTTAGCAGGCATAAGGAGCGTTTGACAAATCCAAGAATCATCTGGCTTTCAGATTTTAATCAATTCCAGATTTTACACACATATGACATCATTGTTATATAAAGGAGACTCTCACAGTAGGCTTGCCAAGACTCCTCTGGAACACAATTCATCTCTCAATACTTCTGTACATCCATGAGCCACAGGAATCAAAGGGCCAGGACCCTCCCTCAGAGGAAATTCTGAGCAAGCAGTCCAGCACCACACACAATCTGGGGAGGGCTATGCCTGGTTATTGTTACCCTTCAGGGCACACAGGAACAGGAGTATGGGCCCATCTTAGAGTGTCAAAGAATAGTCAAGAGTACCCTTTATTTGGAAAGCCAATTACATCTCACAGGTAAGGTACTGTTAATCAAAAGGAAATGGGATAATGTATTAGAGTTTTCCAGAGAAATATATGTATGTGTGTGCGTGCGCATGCACGCACGCGTGCGCGCGCGCACGCACACGCACACATACACACTCACACATACATGGAAGGATTTAAGAAATTGGCTTCAGGGTCTGGCAAATTTTAAATTCGTGGGTCTGAAAAGTTGAGGTTGAGGCAAGAGGATTGCTGTGAGTTTGAGGCCAGCCTGGACTACACAGCAAGACCTTGTCTCCAACAAATGAATAAACAAACAAAAAGCACAAATAACATAAACAAGCTGGGGCTGGAGAGGTGGTTCAGTGGTCAAAAGCACTTGTTCTTCTTGCAGAGGACCCAAGGTCAGTTACCAGCGCCTGCTGGTGGCTCACACCTGTTTGAAACACCAGTTCTGAGGAGAACTGACATCCTCTTCTGACCTCCTCCAGGTATAGTGCACACACATACATTTCGGCAAAACAGTCACACTATAAAAGGAAAGAATAAATCTTAAGGAAACAAACAACAAAAATCTCAAATGGGCCTGGTGGTACATGTCTGCAATCTCAGCACTTGGGAGACAGAGGCAGGAGGATCAGGAGTCCAAAGTTACCCTCAGCTACACACTGATTTTGAATATAGCCTGGGCTGCTTGAAATCCCAGGGTGGGGTGGGTGGAGATTTTAAGGATTCTTGGCAGCAGCCACGTGGGAAACCCAACATGACGCCGGCAGAACATGGTGTACAGAGGGCACACCCCATATGTGAATGTGTAAATCCTTGCCCACCTATAATCTTTAAAGGAGCTACCATATGAAAGTCTGTCTCTTCTCTTTTCTGCTTCTCTACCCCTGTACTCACCTGGCAACTCTCCTGAATAAACTCTCTATGGCCCTGATAGTGTGTATGTGTGTCCGATCTCATGCTCGAAAACAGCAGAGATACCATCACAGAAACAATCCAGCCAGATGTATCTGAGCAGAGCTAATCGCTGCAACCTTAGTGAATTGACATCAAATTCAGCATCACAGTTGCAATTAGTGAAGAATTCCAGGGTCAGCTGTGAGCTTGGCACATCTGGGAAGAAGTCTCCTCAGCTGAAGAATTGCCTCCATCAGATTGGTCTATGGCCATGTACAGGGGCATTTTCTTAGTTACTTTGGGCAGTGCCATCCCTGGGAAGGTGGGTCTGAGATATATAAACAAGTCAAGGGGAGCAAGACAGTAAGCTGCACTCCTCATGCTCTCTGCTTCACCCTTCTGCCCAGGCTTCTCTCCACGACCAACTGTAAACTGTAAGCAAAATGATCTCTTTCCTCTCCAAATTTTGGTCAGAGTGTTTCATCATGACCACAGAGAAACAAACTAAGACAAGCAGCAAGACTAGCAAGACTAAAGGTACAAACATGAGCCAAGCTTTGCCACTAACACCTGAATCCCACTGCACATGGGTAGACAGTGGACCACTGGAAAAATCAGGGGTCCAATTGTCATACCTGGTGCCAATGCTTGACAACATTGTGCTTTCTTGTTCCATGTGTCCATCAGTATACATATGTTGTTTGCAACATTTATGATAGACGTTTGTTGTTACTTTAATTATGTAAAGATGTGTTACATTTGTCTATGTTGCATTTCTTTAAAGATGTATAGATACGTTGTTTTGCCTGCCTAAAGAACCTAAGTGGTCTAATAAAAAGGTGAATATCCATAGCTAGGCAGTGGATGGATGGGCGGGGCTGCCAGGCAGAGAGAGTAAGTAGGAGGAGTAATGCAGGCTCAGGAGAGAAGGAGCACAGAGAATAAGGAAGAAAAAGGGAGGGCACCTGGGGCCAGCCAGCCAGCCACAGGGCAGGACATATGGAATGAAGGAAAGTTTGAAAAGCTCTGAGGAAAAATGCAGATGAAGAGAAACAGGTTACGTTAGAGAGCTAGTGGGACAAGCATAAGGTAAGGCCGAGCATTTATAACTAATAAGTTTTTGTGTCATGATTTGGGAGCTGGTTGGTGGCCTTTAAAAAAGCCCATTACAGTGGCTGCTTTAAAAACAACAAAAATCCAAACCTATTGGTTGTGTTCAGCAAATGATTACCACAATACACACCTTCAAAATACATTCCTCTGGGTCAGAGGTATAAAAGAGTATGTAACTTAAGATTAAAGTTATGCATAAGCCTAGATTGTAAAAACTGATTGCATGAAAGATCCAAGGCAGTAAGGTTGACTATGCTTTTTTTTTCCCAAAGGCAGATTAAATTTAAAGAGGCTGAGTACACAGTAGGACAGTAGGTTAAATAGAATACACTCAATTATCTCAGTTTTGCTGTGAAAGTGGCAAAAATTTAGTCTTTTGGAGGGTGGAGAAATACCTTGATAAAAAATGTTTCATTGTGCAGATTAGAAATCCACAGCTATAATTTAAAACAACTTTCGGCTCAGTTTACATCCCAGCAGAAAGATTTCTACCCATGTACATTTTTGGTCTACAATTTTTCTGTGATGCAGCTATATGAGGCGAGTCACTTCTGGAATGATGGAATCCTGGAGAAGAGCATGGTGAGCTGTCGATGGCTCAGCTGTGACTAAGATTACTGGGGTAAATGCCTCTGCTTAGCTTTTACCTGCAGAAATTAAGGTAGGTAAAAACAGCCCAATGTCAACAGAATTAGAGGAAAAGATGGCTGTTGGTTGAGTCTCTGAGTTATAAAAATGTCATATGCAGGGTAGATTAAGACAATGGAAACTTATTATTTGATAGCTATGGAAATAGAAATTTAAAACCAAGGTGTTGACAGGCCCCACTGCCTCTGAAAACTAGTAGGATGGCTGCGTGGGGGGTATGTGCCTTCCTGGCTTCTTCTTAGTTTCAGGTATTAGGGGGCAGATCCTGTAAGAAGAGCAGTGGGTGGTTATTGAAGTTCAGGCATCAGCCCCACAGGAGGAAACTCTCTGATGGGTGAATCACAGCAGGCAAGGCCCTGAGACCAAAGGTCCCGGAATGCCTTTTGCTTCTGCTGTGCCTTTACATGTTTGCCCCTGACATCTTCCTCTGCATTCTGGCATGATGTGAATGGATGTGGGGAGATCCCACTGCCTGTAATGTAGTGTGTTTATCTCATGGAAACATCCCATTCTACTGAGCATTTTTACCTGTAGATTATTATGAAGATTATTTATTCCTAAAATGTACTGTTTAAATGATGATAATAATAATGTTAGTTTAAGTAGAGTTTTGATTATTAAAAATATAAACAAGGAAGTGTCACACAGCTACAACACATGAGTTTCTACAGAGGATCCAAATAGGCTGTGGCTTAGGCTAATGATTAAGAAAGAAAACTGAGTCCCAGTTAATCCTGAGGGCTTAAGTTCTTTTAGCCTTAACATTGGGAAATGTGTTCACAGGTTTCATAGGGCATCACAGCTGAAACAAAGCTTTGGAAATAATTGAAAGTTAGACTGAGACATTTTGTCAATTAGGTTTTTTTAAAAAAGATTTATTTATTTATTATGTACACAGTATACAGAAGAGGGTACCAGATGTCATCATTATAGATGGCTGTGAGCCACCATATGGTTGCTGGGAATTGAGCTCAGGACCTCCAGAAAGACAGTCTGTGCTCTTAACCCCTGAGCCATCTCTCCAGCCCCGTCAATTAGTTTTAATGTGAAAAGCCCAAGCAGATAATTTAAATTTTTAGAAAAACACATAGTTGAATGAGGAAGTCTTTAAGGTCAGGGAACAAGAACAACGCTGCCCGGTTATTACTTGCTGCTGCACCTTCCTTGCTAGGATTGGCTGATGACCAAAGGTAGTTAGTTCCTTGTACTCATTTTGCCCTAAATCTCTTGATATAAAAAACCATTGATGAGTGGATATACACCCTAAAGATTTAAAGTAGAGCTGATTCTTTTTCATATATAAAAGTTTAGATTTGTGAGTCCTTTAAATTTCTTATAAGATTATCTTCCAAGATAAGTAATAATTGATTCTTTCTTTGTAACTTCAAAACTGTAGCCTGCCAGTAAAAAGACCTGAAAAAATATCTTACTTGCCTACCTAAATGTTTAATCTATAACAAGATGCTTGGGTATGAATGTATGTGGGTTCTTGGGATAATTTGTTTTTCACCTGTAACATGCAAAATGTCTAATCGTGTAAGGGATACAAAAAACATGCTGTTTTTTAACTGTTTGTTTTGTCCTCATTGTAATCATTCACTTGAAAAACAGAATGTGACTACATCGTGATTTCTATATTGCCTCAAAGATTTTGGCTGGGGTGTATAAACTGTAAGGGAAAGAACAGAGATGGAGGGAGTTAAAGCAGGCTAGGAGAACACCAAAAATTAGAGTGAGAAGGAAAACATCTGAAATAAGAGAAGGAAATCACCAGGAAAATAATAAAGAATAGAGAATGTAAAAGAAGAATAAAGACAAAGTCTGAAAGAAATCATCAAGAGAGTATGTGAGTGTCTTTATCCCTAACCCCCTCAGATTAAAAAAAGTCAAACACAGGACAATTGTGCAGCTTTCTTTCCAGCCCTGGGCTGTCTGAGGCTGACAGCAATAAGGTATGGCTCGTTCCTGGCACTCTGGGCCTGCAATTGCACTATTTGGATCTCTGCCTCTGTCGGAATGTGGCTTTCTCTTTTTTGGGCCTGAGACTCTTCCCATATAAACACCAGTCATATTGGCTGAGAGTATGATCTCTTAACTATCTGCATCTTCTACAACTCCAGTTCCACTGAAGATCACTTTCTGGGGTACTTGAATATGCCTTGGAGGGACCTCGTTTAAAATATCACACTGAAGGAACAGAAGATGTAGATACATGTAATCTCAGTTCCGGGAAGCCTGAAGGAGGAGGGTCAGAAGTTTGAAATGAGTCTTAGTTACATAGCGAGAGCTGACTTCAAAAACAAGCAAGCAGCAAACCCAACAACTGGCCATTCTGGCTTTTATCATAAATACCCTGTAGTTCTGTTTTTTAATATCTGAAGTGAAGCTATTCTTTTAATAATCATTGCAACATCCTTGTTTCGATATAAAGGAGTCACAAAGAAGAAACATTTACAGTAAAATGATACACCTTTTGATCTGTAGGTGTTTGGGTGTGATGAGAGTACATGGTGGCAATGCCTGTATCCACTTATAAACTAGTTTATACGAGATTTGAGATGAACAGTCTTGACATCCACAATGAATGTAAAAATGAGTCAAGGATGATGCATAGGAGAATCAAAAGCAGCATGGGATAGGTGAGCACATATCTGATACCAACAAGTCAGATATGCTTGCATGGTGTATTGAGAGAGGGAGACTACAAAGCCTCTTTCAAACAGAGTGGACAACACGGAGAAATGTTAGAGCCTCAGGACCATGGTGGGATGTGTCTGAAGAGCTTCAAATGTGGCTCTGTGCATCAAAGAATGTAGTGGTGAGGTTTCACAGAACATGTAGTTTTCTGTTCTGAAACTTGGATGGAGTAGGCTGGAAGATAGATAAGTTACCCAAAGAAAACAGTTTCTGGGTAGCTGTGCCACCTGATGGCCAGTATGTCCCTGTGTGTTACACCCACTAACCATACAAAAGAATTAAGGCTTGGGAGAGAAGAGATGGCCCAGTAGTTAGGGACACTTGTTCCCACCAAGGACCTGGCTAGACTCCCAGCACTCACATGGTGGTCCACAATCCGAGGATCTGACCTCTGCAGGCACCACACACACAGAAGGCACACATAGACAGGCAAACCATCCACACACATAAAAGTAAATCTAGATTAAAAAAAAAATAAAGCTGCCATGCTGCTTTCCCAGTTTGCACAGGTGTACTGACTGAGGGTCTATTCCCTCACAAGGGCGTGTCTCCATTACACAATCATTTGTGGTATGGCTTTGACTTTCTCACTCCACCCTCTGAACTTTGGGGATGATCATTGGGAGAAGGAGCCAAAACAGGAGATGTGGACCACCATGATGTGGGAAGAAGGGTCACCTTACCTTATGAGTAAGCCACTCACCTCCTAAATGCCATAATATTTAAGAGAGATCTACCCCACAGAGCCTGGGGTGCTGCCTTCCTCCTCTGACCTCTTTGAAGTGCACCATTTACTTTAATACATTGCTTAGCATGTTCATGTCTCTTGGTTATATTCCTTCCTTTGAGAAGAACTGAGGTGATTCCTTCACATGGTAACAGAAGCCCAACGTGTGGGGTAAGGGTTACAGTTCAAGAACTTAAAAGGGCTCCTGGAGACCACATCCTCTGCAGCGTGGTGTGTGAGACGGATCGAATGCAAAGTAAAAGAGCTGTGGTGTCCTCAGACCACCCTAATGCACCCTTAGAAACACCCACACCATAGCATCCACGTGTAACCTTTTCAGCAAAAATAACATCAAATCACTATTTTACAAAATCCTGAAAGGAGATGCAGAATGCTATGCCTGAGGGCCTTGCACTCTGCCCTATCTCTGAGTCTTTATCACATCTAAGCATTTTTCTCCGTCACCGCTCTCCCTGGAGTAGGAAGTTGCCACAGCATCGGGGAAAGCCTGTGAGTGAGTAAACACTCCTACATCCTTGCTGTGTGGCTGGCTTTCTCCAAAGCCCAGGTCTCAGTGGGATCAGGTGCTTTTCTCATGGTGCTAGTTTATGATAATACATCTCAAGTGAACTCCCTATTATCCCACTGGTGAAGTCTAGGATCACTTTCCAGACAAAACTGGATGTATGTGCAACTTTGTCTCCATGGAGACAGACTGAAACACAAGGCAAGAATATAAGACATTTTAATTTGTAGGTGAAACTTAATAAGGTCCTAATTCTGTTGAGAGGATTGCCAAATTACATTTTGATGTTTCTGCAGTAATTGTTCTACTGCCCCGAAACCCTTTCCCCCTGAACCTTTCAGTGTGCACACTGGAAACAATCCAATGCAGCTTCGTTTGTTTGTTTGAGAAAGTGTCTCATTGTGCAGCCTGGGTAAACTTGAACTGCATTTGTAGAACAGTCTGGCCTGATGCTGGCACCACCACGCCCAGACCATGACAGGTATTTTTAAAGGAGGGCTAATGAAGAGCTTAGCCAAACCCACTTTCAGTAATTACATTAACTGAGTCTTTTGAGTCCCAAGTAATTTTTTTAGATTAATAACACCCTGAAAAGATATGCTAACTTGTTACATCCTTTGTGAGTGGATTAACTGCCTAGTCTGATATTATAATACATTTTTAGATCTAGAGTTTTAGATTTCATTACTTTCTAAAGTAGCCTTAAAATTAACAATGTACAGAGCTGAAGAGTTGGTTCAGTGGTTGAGAACACTGGCTGTTCTTTCAGAGGATCCAGGCTTCGTTCCTGGCAGCCACATACCCACTCACAACCACCTGTAACTCCAGTTCCAGAGGACCTGATGTCCTCTGCTGGTCTCCCTTGACATTGGGCACACACGAGTTCACATATGCAAGTAAACACTCATACTTAGTAAATAAAAATGAATCTTTTTTAAAAATTAGAAATATGACTCCAAGCCACTGACTTCAGAACTAGCCTAATCTACTGCAGATAGGAGCTGTGTAAACAATCTTCTCCAAAAACAATTAACCTTGTTGAAAATGTTATAATTCTTCCTCTTTAATATATCCATCTTGTTTGCAGCTTAATATCATCATTTAACACTTCTGATTTAGTTGTCTCATATTTTGATATCAATGTTTACTGTATTTAAAGGGACAAGATTATATATAAGTGGTAAAGAGTAAATATTTAATACAGCTTTCTTTGGAAGTTCTTTATTTCCTATGTAGAATGAAACAATCAAACCTCTTTTTAAGAATAATCTTTTATTCCAGGAGTTAATTTTGTTAAAGGACTGATAACATTCAATGGCACGTAGGTTTTTCGGTAAGATCTGTGATGACTCGCCAATTCCCCCACTTTCCCAGTGGCTGTGGTTTTTTTTTTGGTTGTTTTTAAGCCCAGGTGAGCAGTGGAGCAGGCCCGCTGCTCTGGTGCTGCACAACAGTGACGCCGCCGGGAGAGGAAGAGTTTCAAGTTTGGACTATTCCACGGTTGGTCTATTTGGGAATAAAATTTCCACTCCATGTTTTTATTCCCTATGAATCACACCTTTGTGACAGTCATGATTTCACTCTGATACCAGTAACCAGGATCAAATGCAACAAAGCTTTTGACTGTGGTTCGTTCATCCCATAGCTCATTTCCTGCCTCTCCAGATTTCACACAGATCCTTCTAAATATACCAGTATTCAACAGAATGAGGAATTCACTTGATTTTCTTCCTATTAGTTAAGAACATCTTATAGTTGATATTAATTAACCATAAAGTAAACTATAACATATAGGACTTAAGCATGCAAGATTTAATATAAAAACTTTGAATCCTTGAAGCTTTTCCTAAAGCTCTATAAACTATCTCTGTCATCTCTATCTAATCATGGCATGGCCATGAAATAGAAAATAATGTCCGATACACACTCAAATGTTAGGCTTTGACACCATGTGCATTTTCAGGGAAATAGTTTTAAGGGAGAATGCTTTTGATGTCTGGCTTAATAGAACTTCCTGCGCACTGCTCTTTTTAGTTTGTTGTGATATGTTTTGGATGGAGTACCTCAGTAGTACTTGAGAGAAAACAGAGTAGAGCTGGAACTGGAAAAGCAAGCATTTCACTGCCTCCCTTAGATTAAATAGGTTTTTTTTTTTTTTTTTTTTTTTTTTTTTTTTTTTTTTTTTTTTTTTTTTTTTTTTTTTTTTTTTTTTTTTTTTTTTTTTTTTTTTTTTTTTTTTTTTTTTTTTTTTTTTTGGCAATGCCAAAGTTTAAATGGTAGCTTCTTTAAGACTGATGCGACTAGGATCTGCCTTAATACCTATTTGTTTGCCTTGCAGTTCCAGCTGTTTTATCAGGCGCTGGTTAACCGAAAAAAAATCCTACTTCTCATGGGCGAATAAGAATGGAAAATGAATATGTTTTTAGCATTACTACAAAAATGGTTCTGAACACTCTTATGGCCCTGCAGGAGCCCCAGCACAGTATAAGAATAACTCTCATGTTGGCTACAGATTTTGTGGTTACCAGCATCTGCAAACATCACAGACGGTTAGATAATCATTTTCCTGCCCCCCGTCCCCCCAAAAAAAACCCAAACCAACCAACCAAACAAAAAAACCTTCAACTGGAAGTAAAGTTAAATGTACTTCATGCTTATGAACCAACTAAAAATAATGACTAAATGGCATAAAAATCACTCACGCCTCTACGTTCTGGAACGTACTACTGACCTAAAGACAAGTTCTAAATAACCCAAACGCAGACTCAGTATGCTGGCTAGACCTTAAAAATTCTCAAGATTTCTTGCAAGCATTCTGTCCACACTTCTGTGACATGTCCCTCCAAATTCCCTACAGTACGTATTCTTTTAAAAAAGAATTTTTTTTCTACAGTGGGTCACCGGAAGCTCAGACTGTTTTTCTGAGGTCCGGGTTCGCTGAGCTCCCCCGCCTGTTCGGAAGTACTGAGCAGCCGTCAAAACCGCGGCCGGCTCGCCCAGGCAGAGGAATATCTACAGCCGAAGAACCGCTTGCCTCCGCCGCTGGGCGAGCACATGCGCCTGCACTGGGCGTCCTGGCGCCTGCAGAAACCCTTCCCAAACCAGCCTGGATCACAGGAATGATCGGCGTCCCGACCGGCTCGCACAAACGTACTTCCCTTCCTGGCAGGAAGGGGAGGACTCGAGCCGAGCGTGCTCGTCCTACCGGTCGCGCATGCGCCTTCCTCCTGGCAGCTCGGGAGCGCCTCGCCGGGCCGACTTCGCTCCCTGGTTAAGAGTGCGCCTGCGCGGTCGCTGGGGGGCCCACCACCTCCGCCTCCCCTCCCCGTGACGCCCCGTGGGGGCTCCCGGCCCGGCGGGACCATGTTCACCAGCACCGGCTCCAGTGGGCTTTGTGAGTACCGGCTCCTCCATCCTCGGGGAGTTCTTCGCCCCATCCTGGGCACTTCCCAGATCCTTCTTGGGGGCCCCGGGGACTCAGCTTTGCAAAAGGCTAGGGGGTCCCTTGCCTCCCGCGTCCGAACCTGGGCAGTTCTGGAGGGGCAGTGGGCACCGCCCCCACCGCAGCCCCGAGGCCGAGGAGGGCGCACGTCTAGTCCGCTCCCGGCACCTCCCGAGGTGCGCAACAGCTCCTGCCCTGCTGCAGGTGGGCTGGGCAGTTGGGGTCCGGCCGGGTGCCTCGCTGATCTCGCGGCCCGGGCCCACGCACGCCCTTGATGGCTCGAGTGCGGGGCTGGCAGACGTCCCCGTGGGGGCGACGCTGGAATCCTGCCCGGTTCCTCTCCCTTTTCATTCATACAGGCTGCTTTGGGACCCACCTGATTCCTGGAATGTGTGAATTTCATCCTCCGTTCCAGGATCTACCCCCTCAGTTTTAACTTCCGTGTACTTTCCCCCTATTGTCCCCAAAGAGTTTTGGGGAGCCAGAAAAGTGACTAAAGCGCTTTAAAGTGAAGTTAAGTCATTTGGCAAGAGAGCGAGCGCATGCTTTGATTCTGGATGCCGCTGCTGCACTCCGTCTGGAGTGTCAGCGGTGGTCAGCAGGTAGAGGGCAGAGAAGTTTATTCACCCTACAAGCAACTTTCCCCCACGGCCTTGTGTTGAATTGACTTTAATGAACTCTTAACTAAACAGTGTTAAGATTAGGCACTGATACACCAGTAGCAAACTGTTTGAATAAGCTTTGACTCCCTGTTATTTATCACTGTTGGTACTTCCTATCTCTGCTTGCGAAGTTACTGTTGCCAGAGCACAGAAGTGCCTGGCATCTCCAGAAAGTACGTTCAGTTGTGAAAGTCACGAGTCTTTCAGAGAGCTGAGAGTAACTGTCAGAGCCAACGACATCATCTAAAGTCATCCTCATCCTGCTTCACCTCAGGTTTAATGTTTGTTTGCGATCCCCCATATTTCATAACTAATTTAATTTATAGAATCTTTAACATATTGGCTCCCAGAATCCATCAGAGCTACTAATGAGTTCATCTTCAAAGTACTCTTTGGATGAATAAGGTAGTGTAGCTTTTCTAGGGCTACATTTGTGGGTGGATATGACATTGGCAGTACATTTCTTCAGTTTAGTTGTTTTCAGCACATTGAGGTATCCTTTTGCACCAAAAATATCCATAAAAGTTAAAAAGTAAGAGTGGCTGAGGAGATGGTCCAAAGGTAAGATAGTTGCAGTTGGAGATCTGAGTTCTGATTTCTAATACCCAGGTCAAAGCTAGGCATTGCAGTATGTGTATGTAACCATGCCAATGAGAGGGGAAGGCAGGAGGTTTCCCCGGGGCTTGCTGGCCAGCCAGTCTAGCTAAGCTGGAGAGCCCCAGGTCCAGTGGGAGACCATGTGTCAAAATAAATAGCTAAGTGGAGGGGTGATTGAGATGGACAGCCAACACCAACCTTCTCTCCCTCCCCCTCTCCCTCCCCCCCTCCTCTCTCTCTCTCTCTCTCTCTCTCTCTCTCTCTCTCTCTCTCTCTCACACACACACACACACACACACACTGGTTAATACCAGTACCATGTTATGAGTTAGGTGTGTCAGGAAATGTAGTCAAAGGTGAAGCAGCACAACTTTAGGAAAGGTTATCCTGTGTTACGGATGGCACAGGCACTCCAGCTCTCTTGACCTGTCTAATAAGTATGTTCAGAGTGAAGGAGGTAATGGAGTCGCTCTCCCTCTTAGGACATGCTTTATGTGCACATTTAACAGAACCTGTGAACTGTGTTTGGTTTTGGGAACAGGGTGCTGGACAAGTCTCATGTTCAGTGCTTATGTTGATGGTAGAGATTAGTGGTGTTTCCCCTAGACAGTCTCTTCCCGTAGACCAACCCTGTAGAACCAGTTCAGTTCCTGAATGTTAGTACTTTCTCCCATGTAGTCACCTCGCCGAGTGACTTTGGATTAGTAGCTGGCTGGCTCTGTGGTAAAGTCTGCTTCTGAGTGAGTATCCTTAGGAAAGGTGATGCATCTCGGCTCATCCCAGGAGATGGGGAGTAACTGTCTCTCCTGAGAGAGAAATCCTTTTCATTTCATGAACCTGCACTTTCTTACATTATAATTAGGAGATAAGGGTGCTTTAGTGTTAACACTTATCCTCCCCATTTATTCAAGGGTGTCTGTTGAGTTACCCCCCCCACACATTCATTGAACAGGTGTCTGCTGAGTTACCCCCCCCCATTCAACAGGTGACTGCTGGGTTCCCCCCACCCATTCAGCAAGTATCTGCTGAGCTCCCCCTCACATACTTATTCAATAGGTGACTGCTGAGTTACCCGTTAGTTTTTTGTGCATGGGGAGAGAGAGACACACACACACTACCAGGTGCCACACAAGAGTTTATTCCAGAGAGTTCCCAAGAGGTGGGTACCCAGAAAAGAGCAGGAGAGGGGAAAGTGAGAGAGTAGGCTGCCACGTGGCGTTTCTTTTTAAGAGAAGGGGTGGGCATGATCTACGTAGCCACGCCTAGGGGTGTGTGCACTCCATACACGGTGCCATGTTGGCTTTACCACGTGGCTATTACATGCCTGGAATTCTTATTTTACCAGGTGTCATGTTGGATACACCACATGGTGTGCCAGGAACACTTAGAACCGCCCCCCCATTCACTCAACAGGTGTCTGCTGAGTTACCCCCCCATTCACTCAACAGATGTCTGCTGAGTTACCCCCCCAATCATTCAGCAGGTATCTGCTGAGTTACCCCCCCATTCACTCAACAGATGTCTGCT
>PVIH01028230.1:0-15546 GCA_004025045.1 Sigmodon hispidus | reverse complement strand
AGGGGGAAGAGATCTTGAATAAGGATATACAGGGATGAAAAAAAAAATTCAGAGGGAAAGATGAACACAAAGAAAATATAGGTGTAGCTATCTTATTTGTATTTCTTCCCTTGATAAGCCATGCCTATCATTCTTATCCTCTGTATAGTTATTGTTAACTCTTCCACATTTTAAATTCTTTTTACCGTGGTTTTTTTTTTTTGATAAATACAAATAAAGAAGGAAGAAAAAAAAAAGAAAATATTGATCAAAAAGAGTATTCTCACATGCCGAATTTCAAGTTAGGTTACTGAAACTTAGGAACAAAAGTGTTACAGAACTGGCCATCATCACACACACACACACACACACACACACACATACACACATACACACACACATTTTATTCAGAAAATTCTTTTATAAGATGATATCTTGAAGTACTTTTTGTTTCTATCAGGTTTATAGCTTCAGTTCTTACTTATAAATTTTAACAGAACTATTCCATTTAATAATTATACCATTCCTAAAAATGATATGGAACTGAAAATTATCATGGAAGAAAGCAGAGAGGTTGCTTTTGGAAGACAGGAATATAGATCAGGAAGAAGAATGGGGCCATGAAGGTGTAAGGTTGTGAATAAGGGTAATAATAGCATATGCATTATAACTTGTTTATATATATGCACATATATATATATATATATATTTCTAGTCTTGTTGTATAATGTTTGGTTAGAATACTGGTAAATACTAGTGTTCATGATTGTTAGAAATATAAACTATCATAAACTACTATACTATAGACACTAAGTATGTGACTATGTATGTGTGTGTATTTGCATGTGTGTGTGTATGTGTGTGTGTCTGAAGCAGCTCAAACAAGCCCTCATTAGTATCACATGTTAATATGTGACAAAGTTCTTTTAAAAAGCTTTAATTAGCAAGAAAAATTTTTCTTCTCAAAAAGAATATTTACAAGTTTGTATATCAACATACGGAAGAATAATACCAATGATACCAGAATGCTTTCTTTCTCTCTCTCTTACTCTATTAATCCCACTCCCCCAGGAGGAACACCTGACTTAGTCTTGAGGTTGGGGGGAGAAAACTGGATCTGCCAGGAGTGGAGACTGAACTAAGCAATATTGGGACAATGGGACTATGCCACCAGACCAGGGAGGGGATGTGGAGTTGTGGAGAAGAGAGAATGACCTGATGTGGTGGGACGGGGAAGGGACCTTGAATAAGGATGTACAAGGATAGAAAGTGTGACTTCTTTTGCATCCCAGCCTTGGACTCGCTGAAGTCTTCAAATGAAGACCAGAAAATAGGTATAGAAATTATTAAAAGAGCACTCAAAATCCCTGCAATGACCATTGCTAAGGATGCAGGTGTTGAAGGATCTTTGATAGTTGAGAAGATCCTGCAGAGTTCCTCTGAGGTTGGCTATGATGCTATGCTTGGGGAATTTGTGAACATGGTGGAAAAGGGAATCATTGATCCAACAAAGGTTGTAAGAACTGCTTTACTGGACGCTGCTGGGGTGGCCTCCTTGCTAACTACAGCAGAAGCTGTGGTGACCTAAATTCCTAAAGAAGAGAAGGACCCTGGAATGGATGCAATGGGTGGAATGGGAGGGGGAATGGGATGTGGCATGTTCTAACTCCTAGAATAGTGCTTTGCCCTTATCAATGAACTGTGACAGGAAGGAATCTCAAGGCAGGTTCCTCACCGATAACTTCAGAGAAGTTGCCTGAAGGAAATGACTGAAGAGAAGAAGGCTGGCTGATCTCTATAACCATCAGTTACTGGTTTCCATTGATGCTACGTATTGGTTTACTGCTGTCATTCATTGTCTATGCCTACAGATAATTTATTTTGTATTTTTGAATAAAGACATTTGTACATTCCTGATGCTGGGTGCAAAAGCCATATCCCAGTGTCCTGCTTTCAACTCAAATCACTGAGGCAGTTTTAGTGTTCTGTTACAGTCAGGATTTCAGTGCTTACATCACCAGATGAGAAGTTCAGAAGCAGCCTTTCTGTGGAGAGTGAGAATAACTCTGTACAAAGAAGAGAAGCATCCAATTATGTGACAACTTTGTGTAATAAAATTTTGTTTAAAGTTAAAAATAATAATAATAATAAAATAAAAAAATAAATAAATGATGCAGAAGTAGATAAAAGGCCTCAACATAAAACCCATAACTAGGAAACTGTTAGCACAAACAAGAAATACATTAAGAGATAGACATGTTCTCTCTATAAATCATTATAATAGTATAAACAACAATCCCAACATTGACAACTGGAATTGCATAGAATAAGAAAGTTTATGAACAAATAAGAAAACAATAGCCATGATAAAGATCCTTTCCAGAAAATGAGAGAAAAGACTTTCCAGCTGTCTTTTGTTAAACATGAGCTTCTGAAATTTACCAATAACTAAAGAAAAGTAATCACAAAAGTATGCAATTAATAAATGAGCCAGGAGTGGATGCTGAACTAAGCCACATTGGGATCTTGGTACCTCCTGCCCTTGCTGGGGAGGAGATAAAGTGATGTGAAGAAGAGATAGTGACGGAAGGGGTGAGAAGGAAAAGGGAGTTTGAAAACTGGTATACATAGATAGAAAATATGACTTTATTCATAATAAAAAATGAGCAATTTAAATTAAGACATATCCCAAATAATGAATAACAAATAATTAGTCTCTGAAAAACTCTTCAACACTCTAGACCATCAAGGAAATAGAATTTAAAATGTAATGAGATTTCACCACAGTGAATAATTTTATATGTATATATATACATACATATACATCATCTATCTATCTATCTCACTACCTATCTAATTATTGAGGGTCTTCAAATAGTTGAAGTTAAACTTCCAAATGATCTAGCTTTAACACTTAAGAAGTAGAAACAAAGGCACCTCAGTAAGTTCACTACACTGTGGCACAATTCACAATGTCCACATTCAGAATAACTCTAATATCCAATAAAAGTCTTAGTGGATAATATACATTGTTGTATTTAAACAAAAAAAATCCACAATTATCCTTGAAGAAATATAAAAGGATGCATGTTTAAGGGGTTTAAACAGGAACAGAGATAATCACATTTCTCTAAAACGTCAGACAGGCTCTATTTGTTTTCCTATATATGGACTCAAAATCTAGGTAATTTACCATCTAGGTCTACAAATGTTATTATGGAAATGTATTTAAATACAAATTTGTGTTTATGAGCCAAAATTTGTGTGTGTGTGTGTGTGTGTGTGTGTGTGTGTGTGTGTGTGTGTTTGACGTGACAGCAGAAGTAGATCTAGTGAGATGTGGATGAGTAGTGGAATGGAGATTGAAAGGTTGGGTGAGTATAGTTAACACACAGGGTATTCATGAATTAAAATAGTTATGAAATCCATCACTTTGTGTAATAAACATGTACTTACGTTATAAAGGGTATCTTTTAGGAACTACTGGGAGAATTCAAAGGTTGAAAAGAGATGAAATTTTATTTTAAATAAAATCATTAAAATTAATATTTCCAAATTTAAGAAAAAAAATCAGACTTGGAGTTCCAAATGAGTTCTACATAAGATTTTATGAATAACTCTATTGGATGAAACCCAGGTTTAGTACTGGAAGCATTATTTGATGATAAGAAATGGCCAGCTGGGGTTATTTCTTATTCATTATTTGGATACTACTTTAAGATCAGCTTCCTATATTATAGTGTGCTTGAGTACAGTGGGCTTCCATACTGCCTTTCAAATGCCCTTCTATTTGTGTCTCTCTGTATTCTTTCTCCCAGTTCCATCTGCCTCACCACTCTCCACATGGTCCTCTCATTCTTGTCATCATCCATTTTCATTGTATTTCTTTCTCAAAGATCTGAATATCTCTCCATTCTATTCTCTTTTTGTATTCCTAATCACGCTGGTACTACAGATTGTAGATTGTCATTTGTTTACCAGCTGATATCCAGATATACACAAATACAAATCAAATATGTCTTTCTGAGTCTGAGTCTCTCATTTAGGATGAGTTTTTCTAGTTCATCTATTTGCCTGCAAATTTTATTATAGCATATTTTTATTTTAAACTGAAACTCAATTTTATTTCCTTTTTTATTTATAAAATAAAGTCTTTTTATCTACGTAATCCCTTCTTCCCCCTCCTTTCCTTCCAACCAACTCCTTCCAGTCAGGCTTCAGCCTTCCCTCTCTCCATCACCTGATCTCTTCTGCAAAAAGAGCAAGAAGTTCCAAGGTGGGTCAGCTCAGTGTGGCATATCCACTCCAGGCAAGTCATATTTTTCTCATCCTAATATCAAGATTGGGTTAGGGGATCCTCAGAAGGGAATGGGCTCTAAATTGCAACTACACTATTTTTTTTGTTAAGTGCTAATATATAAACACGTAAATATAACACATTTTCTTGATCACTTCTCTAATTGAGGGACATGTAGGGTGTTTCCAGTTTCTGGCTCTTATGAACAGAATAGCAATAAACAATAAATAAGCTATAGCTTTCAGTTCAGTACTTTTATGGGATTCCAGAATGTATAAATGAGAGGACTGCTAATTTTTTTCTTATTTGGAGGATTTTTTTATTGATTTGTTGCATTGTCTTGTCCAAATCTGATATAATGGGTTTATGTGTTTATGTTTTATTTTCTTATATTTTGCTGTCACCTCTTAGAAGCATCTTCTTTTCTAATGAAAGACAGAAAGGATGTGAATGCAGATGGGAGAGGAGGTGGGGAAGAAATGAAAGGAAAAGAGGGAGGAGAAACTATTGGGATTATATTATATGAAAAAAGACTCCATATTTATTATAAAAAGGAAAAGAAAAATTAGCTTCAAGGAAACAGGTATGATTTCCATTTGTCATTGTAGATGATTATCTTTTATTTGACTAGCTGTCCAAATTTATAAGAATGATGGAAACTGTAGTTTTACTAAGTATAGTGACAATTGGGAGGAATAGAGAAAATCTATTAGAGATTCAAAGTACTTTGCTTTCTTCTACTTGGACAAAAAAGAAAATTAATGAGGAAAAAAAGAAAGTTAGATGAGGTAAGACAGTAAAGAATACAAATATGAAAACCAAAAGCTAACATTAGTTTTAAATGTGGCTTATAGGAAAAATTAATCTGATTCATAAATGCTATCACCAAAATTCCCACTTAAACAAACACAAATGCTACAAATTACTTATTGGAATACATACATGACTTTCATTGCATCATCCATATAACTAGAAGTACATTGAGTCCTAGTAAGTATGTGTGGAGGCCTAGAGAATAAGACTCACACAATGTATGTGTCTTGATAAGTTTATTATGGTGGATTTTATTTCCCACAGTTTATAAAAAGAAAGTGGCATTTCATATGTTTGTGATCACTTAAAAAGTTTGAATGTAGAAGAAACAAACAATAATCTATGCTATGAAATAAAATTTATGATCATGAAAGTACATTCATCTGACTGCCTACATATTGTTTACATAGTTTAAATCCTTCTGTCATATATATGTTTGAATATTTGTTTGATTTCTTTTATGATTTTTTTGTCTGTACCATAAAATATTGGAGGAGATTTCATAAATAGATTTTACTATGCATAAATACCAATATATACACACTATACAAAACAATAATGTACTATACATATATACATTGTACTATATTTGCCAAGACTAATATGCATGATTTAGAAAGACTGGGACTGTGCTATAATTAATGGTCACTCATAGTTGCTAAATAAATGACTTGTGTATCCCTAAAGATGAGTTATCTTTTGTTTTTGTTGACACCAAAACTATTAATGTCTTGCATGAATTTTGGATATGAGAGAACTGCACAGTTAATTAGGGCCAATTTAACTAAAATCTCATCAATGACTGACCTTAATTTTATAAAAACACATCCCAGAAAATGTAGGGAAATTGCAGTCTAATGCCTCGAATTTGTATGAACTGAATTTTTCAACAAACATCACTAAGCCATTGTGGTGACAATTTTGTTTTGACAAAACACTGAGTAACTATGTATGCTGCACACACATGGTAAAATATGGGGCAAAGTCTCATAAAAGTATACTCATTGTCTCCTCAACAATATTTTTCAGAGCAGTCTGCATAGCAAACTCCTGAAAACAAAAGAAAAATAAATGCTACACTGTTCACCTTAAAAACTAAATTACATGGTCGGACAAAAATAATCTCATTCTGTTACCCTAGATTTCACTTTAAGAGAATAAATCTGGGTATGTAAGTGTGATGATTCTTTTAACATGAGACCATATTCCCTCTCTTGTGTTGCTCACATCATATTTGCTGTTTCCACCCACTGCAATATGGTTTTCAATTCTAAATTCAACTAAAATATCCTGGAAAATATGTAAAATGATTTTCCAGTGTCTTTAACCAAAGGCTGGCAGGTAGTGTCCTTATATTTATGCCGCTCCACATTACGGTGAGAACCAGGTTCCGCAGCTGAGTC
This sequence comes from Sigmodon hispidus, assembly GCA_004025045.1. Lineage (NCBI taxonomy): Eukaryota > Metazoa > Chordata > Mammalia > Rodentia > Cricetidae > Sigmodon > Sigmodon hispidus. Next base: position 9,054 of record PVIH01028230.1, on the reverse strand, counting down.
TCATGACATCCACATGCAGATAGCACCAAGTGTTGGCTCATCTCCCTGCCTTCGCTGCTCTGGCCTTCTGCTGCTTCCCTTCCTTGGCTGATCTGCAATTTTTGGTGATGATTGCCACACCTCCAGTTCTTTTACCTTCTGTCTCTGGCTTTTCATCACTTCCATTGATACCGCCGTATAGATTGTATAATTGTCAACTTACTTTTCCACTGTATTTTCTCTAGAATGAGAAATTATGTGTTTTATTACATTTATTATGTTTCTCCCTCAACTTTATCTTACTCTTGCATTTCCAATCTTAGTTAATAACCTTGTCCTCCCCTGACACACAAGTCACTCTCAAGAATCATTTTAATCTAACTATTTCTCTAATGTCACATTGCACATTTTACTTTTCCTTCATTAACTTTTCTCCCTTTCATTCAATCTTCCACACCCCTAATTTTGCCTCCTGTACATTACAATGTTCATCCTTTATCTTGGCTATTTTGGTGGCTTCTTAATCAAAAGTTACCCTTCAATTTCACTTCTGTGATACACTGGAGCACTCACTAGGGTTACAATGTAAATGAGAATCTGACTTTGACATTCCTTGATCTTAATCTGAAAATTCTCACTTGATTTTTTAAAAGCTTATTTTTTTTTCTTTTTAGAACTAACATGAAGCTAAGCTATGATTGCCTGCGTTTTAGTATTTAAATCCAAAGTGCTATTTCTAAGATAGCAGGCAGTGTTTATCAGAAAAAAAGAAAGAAAAATCAAAGAAAGAAAGAAAGAGCATTTTTACCTAGACTTGGCACTGACTCTATGTTTTTCACTGCTTGCATGAGCAACTGTTGACACATGAATGACACCATTTTTCATGGAACAGGGAAGAATTTTTCTCATATTATTTTTCTTTTTTGTGTGTATTCTTTTCTCTATAGTCAATTATTAGAGTTTCTTTTACTTTATAAATAATTTTACAAATATGTATATCCTAATAGTAATTTATTTGTATTGGTATATTTTGCTGTTTGAAATGGGTGTTTCCTAATGGTATTTACTGTTAAAGAAAAAAAATCACCAAATGCTATTCAAAATAATATATTTAAACTGTATCCATGTCTTTTCTAGATATTAGTTAATTTCTAGTCATGAGCTTATTTCCAATCATGAATTTGTTATTCTCAGTTTCAGGGTTTTTTTTTTGTTTTGTTTTGTTTTGTTTTGTTTTTGATACTTGTTCATTTCTGTGATTTTTTTACAGGGTTATTCATTTCTATTTATTATTTATATAATAGGAAACATGTAAAAACCTTTGAAAATTTTTTTTGCAAGTATGACAATTGTCAGGGAATATCTTCTTTGAGGATACACATGCATACATACATACATAGGTACAAAGGTACATAAATACATCCATCCATGCATGCATGCATGCATGCAAAATTACAGATGTAGAGGACATTTTCAGGGGAATAATATTTGCTGGACATAATAGGACTATTGGACAAATTCACTAACAGAGACCATGAATGAATGCACAAGACCTGAACAAGGTCAAGACAATCAAATTCTCATAGTGGATAGGGAAGCATCTCATAAATTTCCTTCCATATCTAAGGAACAATTATCTCTTTTTTTCAAATTGAAATTTTATTATCTTTTTGGTTAGTATATTTTTAATTTAACAATAAATGTGTTTTAATCAATAATATAATTTTTATTAAAGAAATAAAAGTATTTACTTTATCTTAAAAAATCATCTTATATAAAATTAAAGTGATTTTTTCTTTATTGTTTTTTGAAAATAGACATCAAATTTTTATACAAAAAAGCAAAACATCCAGGATAGCTAAAAAAAAATACAGTAATGAAATTTCTCTTTTCTCTAAAATACATGAAACATAAAAAATAAAATCTAAAGCTCCTCAAGCCAGGTTAGACTCAGCAACAGGTGAAGAAAACACCGTTTTTTGTTTTTTTTAAAGGATACCCTAGATTACTTTTTTAAAAAACTTCTTTCATTTTTCCACTGAAACTTACATAGGTACAGGTATCTGTTCTGCATAGTTGATGTGAATAAGATATCTGTGATGTGTCTTCTTATACACCCAATCATTTCTAGACACATATGCACACAAGCCTGTCATTGAAATGGATGAATTACAATTTTTTAGAAATCTAAAATTAGAGAGATAGAACCTGCTCTGACCTGAAAATAAATGAAATCTATAATCAGAAAGTGTAAGTCATTCTAAATCCCTATAAAGAATATAATTTTTCTCTTAGTGATCTTCTTATGAACTCCATTTTTTCCAGATTATCATATGATACTTGTATTTTGCATGTATGGTTTATAGACATCCACAAAATTTCTGACAATCTCAAAGACCGTATTAAACCCATACATCTTTCTTAAAATATCTTGTAGTATAAAAATTGAAATACCACAGCAAAATAGAGCTCTAGAAACATATATGCAAAAAAATATACTGAGTGATATCCATCGCTTTACTACATGGTGTAGATTCCAGTGGGCATTCATTAAGAGGAAGTTTGTTACACATATTCTGGCTGTTATAAAATGAAATTCAGAGCCAGATATCAGTGAATAGCTGAAATATTAGAGATATGAAGCAGACCACATTCAAATCTCAGCCAACTATTTTCCTGCTTCCTCGGCCTCACTCCTTGACTTCTACTAAATAATCTGTCTTCCTACACCTGCCTTTAATACATTTTCCCCCAGTTGTTTCCTATCCAGGTTAGGAATAAAGGTATGAGTTATAACTATTTTGTAGTTAGGCCTTGATCTTACTGAAACACAGAAAGATCTCTGTCTCTGGATTTATGGGATTAAAAGTGTAGGTCACCATTCCTGGTCTTTTCTGGTGCTGGGATTAAAGATGGGAGTTATCACTCTGACCCTCCTGGATTAACTTTGGGTGAATATGTTTTCTGATATTCCAGACTGATTTTATTAATTATATAACATATCACCACAGAAGTTAGCAAGATTAAAGTTAAAATTGTATATAAACACATGTACAAAACTTTTGGTATCTCAGAGTTCATAGGTAGACTAAAGAACTTCATAAAAAATTTCAAAGGCTAGCAAAAAATTTTATTTATTATATAAGAGGATATCTATTGTATATATATATGTATATATTTGAGACATTGGATTATTTCAAAAAAATGAACAAATAGAGATTTCTATGGTTTATTATCTCCTATGTCTTTATGATAAGTCACATACTACTCTTCTAATTTAACCATCCTTGCTTATTGACAGCATTAGATCCAGAAAACACTTCATTCCCTATTCTCAGCTCCAAGTCACAGAGCATATCCTTAGCCATATTTTTGTTAACTCACTCATACTGAAAGACTTCAAAGATCCTAAACAATATAATAGAAAGAATATTATCACTCAGCATTTGTTTTTGTTATTTAATGTTGTTTCGGTTTTAGATCATTTGTATATTTCTTGTGCGATATTTCACTAGGGATTATTAGATTCTACTATAGTGATTATGGTAAGTTAACTCATACATTATCATTCAGTTTAAGACAGTTTATATGAACTTTAACTACCTAAATGTTAACAAAAGTTAGTGTGATATACTCAAATCACTAGGGAATTGTAACTTAAACTGCATTGTGTGTAATTGAAATACTGTTACTTTTTATATTTTCTTTTATTATTATTATCATTATTATTATTATTATTATTAACAAAGAAGTCACACTTTCTATGCTTGTATATCCTTATTCAAGGTCCCTTCCCCCTCCCGCCACATCAGGTCATTCTTTTTTCTCCACAACTCCCCATCTCCTCCCTGGGCAGGCAGCAGACAGTCCCATGGTCCCACTGACTCAGTATTGCTTAGTTCATTCTCCACTTCTGGCAGATCCAGTTTTCTCCTCCCTCCCTCAAGTGTGAGTCAGGTGTTCCTCTAGGTGGAGTAGGATCCAAGGAGTCAGTCCAGGGTGTTTCTGATCCCAAGATGTTCAGTGGTTGTGGTTTGCAGCTTGGGCATGCTTGGCTTTTTTCTTGTTTCTTTGTTTAGAGACCACTAATGAGTCAGTACAAATGGATTTAATAGATATCTACAGAAGTTTCCACCCAAATGCAAAGTAATGTACATATTTCTCAGCTCCTCATCATACTTTTTATTTTTTCGAGGTGAGTTTTATTTACAGAAACTGCTGTAAAACTCTAATACAGCAGTTTGTATTATCTACCGTCCATCATTTGTCATTTATTTAAATATATTAAATTTCATAATTGCAGTGAAATTTAAAGTTCTTGTTCTTAGGATGCGTCTTTAAAGATAGAAATTTTGAGTCAGTAGAATTGGTTAAAAAATGTAAAGGAGTCTTAACATACAGACTATCAGGTGGTTTATAGAGAGGGCTCAACTTCCATTAAGCTTATTCTTTGGAGTTATGGAAACCAATTTTAATAGAATTATAAAACTGTCTTTTAATATTAATCAATTTGGTTTTTTTTTTCATCATAGGTTGCATTATTCTGAGCTTCTCAGCACTTTCTATGCCCTCTGGGTTTGGCAAAGGCATTTTCCCCCCAATTGTGTGAAGAGTAATCTCCTGAAAATGTCTCTTTTCCTGCTTGGGCCCATTTAACTCCTCCATGTTCAGCCATTAAACATTTCCCAATGCTAGCAACTCCCAGGCATTCTGTTTAATGATCTGGTTCATGAAGAATTTTACTCAGTGTATTCACTACATTTTACCTTTATTATATATATTTTGGCAGATCACAGACTTCTGGCTTACACTAACCAGACAATATTCAGAAATTATTAAGGAATAAAACTCAAATATGATGAAAATGTATTTATATATTTACTCACACTCCTCAATTCTATAGTTTATTATTATTTTCTATTACAGAGCAACTTGTAAATATTCTTTACCATATTAGGCTATGAAATAGTATTATATTATTCAGTCAAGTTGCTATTTTAACATGTGAACAAGTACATGAAAAACTGTGTTTGTAAAATAGCTTTGATTATTTAGTTAATTAAGTATAAATATATGCATATTAATAAGTAAAATACATAACAGATTTAGACAACAATAAAACACACTGAAGATTTACATATATACCTAATTTTTTAATAAACCTGCTTCTTGAAAATGGCAATTAGGAATATACTTTTCTTTCCTTCCAAAGACTGACTTTTTCTGCATCCATAGACTGCTATCATTGCTTTATATGCTGAAGGACATAGGAAGTTCATATAATAAAATTTCTAACTTTACAAGTACTAGTAAAATCAAAATAAATAATTTCAAATTTTATTTACCACATTGTAACATCTCATTTCCTGTGAAATATATTTTTGCATATACCCTGAAACATTTACCTTAATAAAATATTGTTACATTTCCACAAAGTTCAGCACTCCTCAAACACAAAAAGCACAACACAGACATCAATATAGCAAAAATGCCAGAAAATTTTCTAGTGTGCTACCTATAAATAAGGTCGACCTTCAAAACCCTACACAATGAAAATAAATCAATAGAAAATATCATGCAAGCCATTCTGGCATGATGGCCTCCCTATGAGAACATGCCTCTCACAAAGGATCTCCTTCATCCCTCTCCAGAAGAGGAAAACAGGAAACACAAGAAAAAGCTCCTGGTTCAGAGTCCCAGTTCCTACTTTAAGGATGTAAATGTCCGGGATGCTATAAAATCACCATCATCTTTAGTCATACACAAACGGTAATCTTATGTGTTAGCTGTTCCAATGTCCTCTGTCAGCCTACAGGCAGAAAAGCAAGACTGACAGAAGGATAGAAGGATGCTCCTTCAGGAGAAAACAGCACTGAGAAGCACCTGATTCTAGATTAGTGGAAACCATCCCTATGAACACATTTTACACACACACACACACACACACACACACACACACACACACAAACACAAACACACACACGCGCACATATATATATATGTCATGCAGATAATATATTGAAAATGGACGACAAAGTCAAGACAATAATACATACAGATCCATATAAAAAATTTGATGAATTTTACCAGTGCTATAAAAGACACCAAACCCAAGAAGCTACTGAGTTTAAGAATCCATATATATAATCTGTGGTGATATTTAAAAATATGGACATTTTTGATAAAAATAACAAAATAGAGATCCAAACACAAAAATTATATAGAATCCAAATAGACATGAGACATAAGAAATGAGTCTCATTACAACATATCCTAATCAATTTGCTACAGATGTAAATATGAAAATAAGCTTTTTACCTTTGCATGTGTGCATGTGTGTGATGTATATATCACTAAAAAGGTGATCAGGGAAAGGAGGGAAGGGATATTGAATGAGTAAAGAGGGTGCATATAAAAGCAGTTTTTAAAAAGTGACATAGAAGGTAAATAGAAAATATTCTGAGTCAGGAAGAAAGCAGAACAAATATAAACTGTGGGTTTGGGTTGAACAAGGACAAAGTATTTGTTAAACCATAAGAATAGACCCCTACCATTTATGCTAATTTAATATTTAATGAAAATAAAATAATTATTTAATTATGTTAGCTTAAGTATGCTAAAGGATAACCGAAAACCCTCACAGATCCATTAAATTAAACTGAATTAATGGTCAGTTATATACATTAAAACTGTTATGTGAATTTAATTATTTTTAGAGTCTCTTTATATCAGCCAATCTATCATTTTTTATCAATGAATGATCAATAATTTTAAGATCTGAAATCACTCAGTCATCCTTAACATCAAGCTAGTTTCTGCATTGATGAAGAAAGATTTAAATCTTGTTCCATCAAGTCCTGAAAATTTATAATCACAAAATTTGAGTATGTAGGCAAGCAATTGAGATACAATTATTTTCTTTTTAAGGGGCCATCAGACATCATTTACAAACATAAAATTCACAATAAACCCCCAAATCAGAAACAAATTCCATACTTCTTCTACTTCATATTTTCATTAAATTTATATTAATAGCTTTATGTTTATGTGTATCTTTCATAATTTCTTCAGTAGAGTATTTCTTTTTTTTCATTATTATTATTATTATTATTATTAACAAAGAACTTACACTTTCTAACCTTGTATATCCTTATTTGAGGTCCCTTCCCCCTCCCACCACATCAGGTCATTCTTTCTTCTCCACAACTCCACATCCCCTCCCTGGGTAGGCATCAGAGTGTCCCATGGTCCCACTGACCCAATATTGCTTAGTTCAGTCTCCACTCCTGGCAGATCAAGTTTTCTCCCCACTCCCTCAAGAGTGAGTCAAGTGTTCCTCTAGGGGGAGTGGGATCCAAGGAGTCAGTCCAGGGTGTTTCTGATCCCAAGCTGTTCAGTGGTTGTGGTTTGCAGCTTGAGCATGCTTTGCTTTTTTCTTGTTTGTTTGTTTGTTTGTTTAGAGTCCACTAATGAATGAGTACATCCCCTGCTTATCTTTCTGAGTTTGTGATACCTCGCTCAGGAGGATATTCTCCAAATCCATCCATTTGCCTGCAAATTTTAGAATATCATTTTTTCTTACTACTGAGTAGTACTCCATTATATAGATGTACCATAGTTTGTTAATCCATTCTTCAGTTGTGGAACATCTAGGTTGTTTCCAGGTTCTTGCTATTACGAAAACGCTGCTATGAACATAGTTGAGCTAATGCCTTTGGAGTGAGACTGTGCATCTTTAGGGTATATGCCCGGAAGTGGTATTGCTGGGTCCTTGGGGAGATTGATTCTCAATTTTTTGAGAAACCGCCATACTGCATTCAAAAGTGGCTGAACATGCTTACACTCCCACCAACAATGGAGGAGTGATCCCCTTGCTCTGAATCCTCTCCAGCATAGACTGTCATCTGTGTCTTTTATCTTAGCCAATCTAACAGGTGTCAGGTGGTATCTCAAAGTTATTTTGATTTGCATTTCTCTGATGGCTAAGGATGATGAGCACTTTTTCAGGTGACTTTCAGTCATTCGTAATTCTTTTGCTGAGAATTCCCTTTTTAGATCTGAACCCCACTTTTTGATTGGGTTATTCAAGGTTTTAGGCTCTAGATTCTTGAGTTTTTTATATATCTTAGAGATCAGTCCTCTATCACTTGTTGAGTTGGTGAAAATCTTTTCCCATTCTATAGGCTGTCGTGTTGTCCTATTGACAGTGTCCTTGGCTTTACAGACGCTTCTTAGCTTCAGGAGATCCCAGTTTTTTTATATGTCAATGATCTGATTATATGCATTATATTTGAAATTAACTCTAAACCAAATGTTTTAGATATACTAAAAACCTATCACAATTCTATATTTGCTGGAAAGACAATGGTATAATTACAGTGAGGACTGAGTTTCTATGACTTTTTTTTCAACATGACATACTTAAGTTCTGTTATGCTTAATGTTGATCAAATGTTATTCAAAATTCATCTTTTATGTTTCATTATACAAAAATAGAACCACACAAAGCTATTTTTCTTGTACGTTACACAACAGTACTTTATAAAAATTACATGCTGTATGAAATCGTGTTTCTATATAAGACCAAATGCCTTGGAGAGATTTTAGGATCTTGCAAAATTACTAATTGAACAATATAATAAATTGCTAATTAAAATTTTTGTATTAATTCAGCAGTGTTGCTCATGCAACTTATTCATACTTTCTTGGAAGAAAGAACAAATCTTCAAAGGCAATCACATTGTCTATTTATGTATTAAGAATTACAAAAAAATATATTTTTATTTAGCTGGAATCGAGTTACTTAATTTAGAATTTACTCATCAATGATACATTTATTTATTTATTTATTTATTTCCTTTATTTTGTATTTATTAATTAAAAAAAAACACAGTAAAAAGAATTTAAAATGTGGAAGAGTTAACAATAACTATATAGAGGATAAGAATGATAAGCATGGCTTATCAAGGGTAGACATACAAATAAGATTGCTACACCTATATTTTCTTTGTGTTCATCTTTCCCTCTGAATTTTTTTTTCCATCCCTGTATATCCTTATTCAAGGTCTCTTCCCC
>PVIH01028229.1:0-15350 GCA_004025045.1 Sigmodon hispidus | reverse complement strand
AGAAGCTTCTGTAAAGCCAAGGACACTGTTAATAGGACAAAATGACAGCGTACAGAATGGGAAAAAATTTTCACCAGCCCTACAATGTGATAGAGGACTGATCTCTAAGATATATAAAGAATCTACAGCTCAAAACCTTGAATGACCCAATCAAAAAAATGGGGTTCAGATCTAAAAAGGGAATTCTCAGCAGAAGAATTATGAATGTCTGAAAGGCACCTGAAAAAGTGTTCAACATGTTTAGCCATCAGAGATTTGCAAATCAAAACAACTTTGAGATACCACCTGACACCTGTTAGATTGGCTAAGATAAAAGACACAGAGGACAGCCTATGCTGGAGAGGATGTGGAGCAAGGGGAACACTCCTCCATTGTTGGTGGGAGTGTAAGCTTGTTCAGCCACTTTGGAAAGCAGTATGGTTTTTTCCTCAGAAAATTGAGGATCAATCTCCCCAAGGACCCAGCAATACCACTTCTGGGTGTATACCCTAAAGGTGCACAGTCACACTCCAAAGGCATTAGCTCAACTATGTTTAAGCAACATTATTTTTAATAGCAAGAACCTGGAAAAAATCTAGATGTTCCTTAATTCAAGAATGGATTAACAAACTGTGGTACATCTACACAATGAAGTACTACTCAGCAGTAATAAAAAATGATATCCTAAAATTTGCAGGCAAATGGATGGTTTTGGAGAATATCCTCCTGAGCAAGGTATCACAAACCCAGAAAAATAAGCAGGGAATATACTCACTCATTAGTGGACTCTAAACAAACAAACAAACAAACAAACAAGATAAAAGCAAAGTATGCCCAAGCTGCAAGCCACAACCACTGAATAGCTTGGGATCAGATACACCTTGGACTGACTCCTGGATCCCACTCCCCCAAGAAGAACACCTGACTCAGTGTTGAGGTTGGGGGGAGAAAACTGGATCTGCCAGGAGTGGAGGCTGACCTTAGCAATATTGGGACTGTCTGACCTTGGGAATGCCTGCTGCCTGCCCAGAGGGGATGGGGAGTTGTGGAGAAGAGAGAATGACCTAATGTGGTGGGAGGGGGAAGGCACCTTGAATAAGGATATACAAGGATAGAAAATGTGACTTATTTGTTCATAATAATAAAATAAAAAAGAAAAAAAGAAAACTTATAGTGGAAAATACCTTACCAGTTAAAAGGAATACAAATCTGTAATACAACTTCCATTCCTAGTACATATACAGGCTAACTTCCAACTGTGATGTTATTATCAGCAATTCTAACACCATTTCCTAGCCTCCATGTTTACCAGAATAAAGGGAAACCTGAATTATCAATGTTATATTTCAAGCTGTGTGATAGTGTATTATTTTATAACCAGCAATCTGAACGCAAATGCTGGAAGATCATTGTAAGTTTGGATACCTTGCTATAATACTTGAAAATGCACACAGAAAGCACACATTCATACACACATAAAAAAGATAACTCTACATTTGAAAGCCTTTCTACATTACAAACACACATGCACACACACACACACACAGCACACATAATGGAAAGTGAAAAAGCTGAATAAAGCATGAAAATAGGAACATTGGCAAATTGGTACAATACAATAACTTTTAAATTATTTTAAGCACCTGTCACTAGTATTCATAGAAATAGGTTTAAAAATAACTATGTCCAAGCATGTGAGTATGTGCCATTAATTCCAAATACTAGGAAAAACTAAATATTTAACAGTGGGGCACTGTCTAGCCAGGCAATATGAACTGCTCATTATGAGCTAAATGTTATAAGACCCAAAAAATCATAAAACTGGGGTTGGATAGCACCAATTTCTTAAAAATGTAAAATGATACATAAAACCAGGCCCCAGCAGATACTGAATTTAACCTAATATCTATGGTTTCTACTCTATAAAATAGATGACATATGCTGCTAAGCATGCAGCAAGAGACTCAGGGACACAAAGTAAAATAGAAATTATTTATTAGCAACTAATATAAAAAGATTTTTAAGGGTTAATACGAAATAGTCACTGATGTAAAGATTTAAATTTAGGAAAGTTGAAAATTAGGACTTCTTGGAAAGTTGAACTGTTTTACAAGGCTTTAGTGATAGGTCAGCTCCTCCCTCCAGGAGTGCAAAGAAACAAACAAGAAAGAAGAATGGCATGTTTGAGGTCTAATGGCTACTCAGCCATGCCCAATACATAGGTCTTCCAGGCCTGGAGACCATACCTTTAGATCAAGTTGGATAATGCCTGATTCTCACTACTTTGGGTATTTCTTATTATTGGAAGACTGAGAAAGAATAGACTAGGGCTGGGTTTACTGATGGTTCTGAACATAAAGATAAATGTATAGAAATACAGAAAAGAAGTAAAAAAAAGATAGATGGATAGATAAAATAGATATAGGAGAGAGGGAGAGAGATTTATTCCATAAGTTTGTAACTCTAGAAAAGCCTAAATCACTGGAATTTCTAGCCAATTATATTTCCATAACTTTAGGTCCTAGAGTTTGAGTTACACTCTAACTACAAGTGTGAAAATCTTTTAGCAAATATCTCAGTATCACATTGTATACATTTGCGAGAAAACTTTCATATGGTATAAAGCTAAGGATATAAAACAGTGCAGAATAGTGTTTGTTATTTCTGATGAAAATTAAATATACCATGATACATAGCCAGATGTGAATATTTGTTCCTATAAAGTTGATACATACCTGTTACTTAGTAAAAAGCTACTTAATTTAATCAGGTAGGCATTAATACTTCTAACCTGTTTAAATAGAGAATTAGGGAATATGATGCTTGAAAAGGAAACATATTCATCACAATTCCAATCACCAAGAAAAGAGAAAGTAAACACTATCTCCAGTTCTAAAGCCACCATTTAAAATGGTAGTTAGTGGACTGAAAAAAGGGGCTACAGAGATAGCTAAATGGTAAAGACACAGAATAATCTTTTGGGAGCCCTGGGTATAATTCTCGGCACTCACACAGTAGCTCACAACTGACTGTAGCTCTAGTTCTAGTGAACCTGACACTCTCACTCAGACATACATGCAGGCAAAACACCAATGCACATAAAATAAAAACAAATAAATTTGTAGCACTGAATAAAATTTAAAATTATTTTTTAAATGGAGGTATTTTTTGATAGTATTATCCTGACCTAATGGATTTTGGAGGAGTTGTGTGTGTGGGTTTGTGAGTGTGTTTATGATTCAGCTGCTAAACATGAAGATATAAAACTGGAATACTAATGCTTTAAAGGTATGGATTAATAATGATGATATATTAGATTTTACAAACCAATATGAAAAAAAAGTTTTGAAGCTATTTTTGGGAATAAATGGATTAGCAAAAAATATTTGATATATTATTTTACTTTAAAAAGTAAAATAACTTAGGCTTCTTCAACAATCTTTAAGACGTTCCCTCTCACACAGAGCTGAAATTTGCTTTTTTAATGTTTAAAATACTTGCTATGCTTCATTGATTTTTTTATGTGTGCTTAAATTTACAGTTTATTTTTTCTTTGTCATGGGGATTCTACCCCCAGCTCCAAAATAAAACTACTTATATAGATTTTTGTTATGAATGCCTAGCATAAGCTTGCCTTGATTCTAGCAAACTTTTCTGACTTAAACTATAGAATGTAAGTAGGGAAGAAATAAATCCCTAAACCCTACTCAGGGTCTTCTGAGAAATTGTTCTCCAGGACAGAGAGAAAAAAATTACAACTTAATATAGGCAAATATTTTCTATTGTATATGCTGTTTACTTCTGTCTTAATTCTAGTTATTTCATTCTAATTGTCTATTACTGTCTGTTGTCTATAATTTCTAAACTCTAATTCTGTTCTTACTCTAATTATGAATTTCCTAGCTTCTTCTTCATCCTTTTTTTCTTCTCTTCATCTTTATTCTTCTACTCCTAAAAGTTAATATGGAGAGTATTATTCTGAGTGAAGTAATACAGATTCAGAACTATAGACATGATATATACTCACTCATAAGTGAATTTTAGACATAAAGTCAAAAATAACCAGGCTACAATATATAATCCCTGAGCAGGTAAATAGAGGAAGAACATAAAGGAGACATCCATGGATCCCCTTGGGAGTAAGAAATAGATTTTCTGAGTAAAATTAGATTATAAAGGAGATAAAGTAAAAGGAGGCAGCAAGAAATCATGTGAGAATGGAATGGTTAAGTGGGGTAATTAACAGATCCAGAGAACATATTAACAGATACCTTGATAGAGAAAGCTACTGTGGGGTTAGGGAGAAATCTGGTGCTAGAGACACACCCCAGAACCTTTAGGATAGACCTGGCTAAGACTCCAAGCAATAGTAAAGAGGGTGCCTAAACAGGACTTTTGCTATAATCAAATGAATAAGTACTCTAACAGCCATTTTAATATTTTTATTCAGCCACTGATGGAGTCAGAAACAGAGATCAATAGCTAAGCAATAGTTTGACATTGAATTTCACTTAAAGAGAAAATATTATATGGTCAAAGTGATCAGAATCATAAGAAGAGCCACAAAGACAGCTGATCCAAGCTATTGAGAAGTCACTGACTCTGAAATGACAGCGGACAAACCTTCATGGAAAGTAAGTAAACTCTTAGTCAAACAGCATGGTTAGTTTGTGGAGCTTCCTGTAGTTAGACCAGAGTCCATTCCTACTGCATGAACTGGTTCATCAGAGCTCATTCCCTACAGAGGTATGCTATAATCAGCCTTCATATATGGTGGAGGAACTCAATCTTAAATCAACTAGATATGCCTGTGAGCTGCACATTTTACTATAAGCAGATCATCCACTGAGTTACTAAAAATCATAGTTCTTCCAGCTCTGCCTGTCTAGCACAGCAGACATATACTAAGTCTAGAAGTCTATTTTCATAGGCATTCTTCCACTCTCCTTGGATATATCTTGTTCTTTATTCAAAACCCATTATACAAAAAATATTCTGTATACCCATTTCATTGCTTTGTAACTGTATCATTCTGTAGCCAAACACACATCCCATTTACAAAGGTTATTGTGTGACAATTGTTAAAGAAATATAGGGCCCTAATTAGAAAACTATATGGTGTCATGCTAGAGCCTTAAAACAAGGAAAAGAATAACAATATGATATAGTTAAAATCTCCAAAATATATTTTGTAAAGTTTAAACAGACTCTATGAGCATATTGTATTAGAGCACATCAATAATTTCCCAAATATTTTCTCTCAGGTTGTAAGTAAAATTACAATTTTATTAAATAGTACAACATGTCACCCAGATCTATTTTGGTTAAACTACTGTAACTATAGTAATATGTTTTTTCATAAGTTTAGTCTATTGTATAGAGTCTTGATTGCCCTGGTCTGTGGAAACCAAGCAATGGCCAAATAGGGCATTTTTGGAGGATTTAAAATTGAAAAACTCATGATACATTGCTAATAACAATTGAAGAAGGAAAGTTACTATTGAAGTGAAGCTCTCAACCACTGTCTTAATTCTTGCTTTCTGAAATGTAACTCCACCAGCTTCAATCTTTTTAATCAACTCTACTTTAGCATAGGTCTCCCTTTATTTATAAGTCTACACTAAAAGTCAGGGAGATTGGAGGTAACTCATTAACCTGTTTATTTTATTCTTTTTACTTACCAGTCAAGGCCCAAACCTGAAGACATTGCAGGACTGTCAACCAGCACTAGACAGCAGAGGCAAGATTAAGTGTTCAATGCAACTCTCAATTACTTAGCATGAGTCTAATCTAAGCTACAGAGGACAAGGTGTGTCTGATAACACCTAGCTCATAATGGACAGTTCAAGTGGCCTAGCAAGATGGTGCCCCGCTGTCAAATATCTAGCTTCTTTCAGTAGCTGTAACCTTACCCATAGAGTTACATTCAATAGCCTGTTTCTCAAACATTTGAGTTGAAATAGTTCTGTCAACAGGACTGGGCATATCTGCATTGAAGTGTTTCTAATTGCAAATTTAATGTTCATTGACTCTAGATGACCTTTTCAAACTTTACATCCATACAAACATTTTATGATTATTCATGAGACATAAATTAAAGCAAGCTTGGATGTTAAAAAATACAACTCACTATCACAATCAGTACCTTTTTTGAAATGGTTGCTTAAGCAAATGTTTATCTACCCTGCTTCTCCCTTCATAATACACAATAATCTATATTTGCTTGTAGGTGAAAGCAGAAGCAATGATGCACATGATAACATTTTCCTGTGATTTCAGTGAATAGAAGACTACAGGACATAAATGGGGAAGTTTAAAATTTGAGGTGGTACATTTATTTAAGAATTTAAGGGGGGCTGGAGAGATGGCTCAGCGGTTAAGAGCACCGTCTGCTCTTCCAGAGGTCCTGGGTTTGATTCCCAGAACCCACATGGCAGCTAACAACTGTCTGTAGTTCCAGTTCCAGGCAAACACCAAGGCAAATAAATAAATAAAGTTTAAAAAAAAAGAATTTAAGGGGCTGGAGAGATGGCTCAGCAGTTAAGAGCACCGTCTGCTCTTCCAGAGGACCCGGGTTAGATTCCCAGCACCCACATGGCAGCTAACAACTGTCTGTAGTTCCAGTTCCAGGCAAATAAATAAATAAATAATAAATAAATAAAGTAAAAAAAAATTTAAATTGAGGTACAAAAGACAACAAGACCAATTCACTGGAAAGAAACAGAATGGGATCATGACTACCTGAATAAATACAAGAGAACTTGTCTATGAAACCATTTTCAGAAAGGATGAAAACACAAATTTTTTTCTAGAATTAATATGCTTTCCCATGGAGAAATCACTTCACAGACTAAAGACATTAAAAAATATCTTTATTAATAGTAGATATCCATTTTTGGGTAATTCTTGAAGAGGAGAAGGTAGAAAAAAATAAAAACTAAGGTGTGGAAGTTTAGTACAAGCTATATCCAATGCCAAGTCAGAGTCTTAAAAATAACATCTTCTATTCTTCCTCCAAAAGAAGAAGATTAAAGGAAAATGTGACTACTATTAAGTCAGCAGAAACTATCATATGAAGGAGCAAAATTAGAAGAGGCTAATTAAACAAAATACACAAGGGGAAAACAGTGTATCTGTTGAACATCTCTGACTAAGACTAAAATTGGCCTTGGAATAGAAAATTATACACCCATGTGGCAGTAACGGTCGGGTTCTAAAAATCTGAAGTTAACTTTTCCAAAAGACCCTGATTACAGAGCATTACCAGCTCCTCTAAGCAAATCCCTGGTTTTAGAGAAGGAGCTGTTTAGTTTTTCAAAAAAGCAGTCCCTTGGGAAAATCTTTCTAAATTCATGGCCCCAGACTATAATTAGCTCTCACAAGAATGTTACTCCTCCCTGCTGAGGGGCTAAATGAAATTCTTGTTTTATCAGGCCAGTCTTGATAAAGTTAAATGCAAATGTTACTAAATATATATATATTCTTTTATCGAATTGAAAACATTCTGAATTTAATTAATCTGAACTCAAGAATTCTAACTTTCAAGAAAAAAATGAGACATACAATTGATTGTCATCTAGTAACAAAAACTATATCTGTTAGCCAATTTAACATTTGCTGCAATACATAAGCATAAATTTGGATGTATACTGTGGAAGAAAAAACTGAAAGGTTAATAATATTTCCCATGCACACAGTTATAATTCAAGGTCTTAAAAGTTACTGGGACAACACCAAGTGTGAGATCAGACTTGTCTATATAGAAAAATTTCAAAAAATCTCAGCAAAAGAAAATATTGAGTCTTTTTTCAAAGATAGAATATATAAAACGAAAATACTTAGATTTTAAATCTTTCCAAGCTGGCATCCTCCTTTCCCTGGGTATACCAAAGAAAGATTGAAGATGAAATAAAGATATTTCTATACACAGCTCCTAGGTAAAATTTTGTGAACAGATTCAGAGTACAGAAGAACATTATTCAGAGGCATTTGTTGCAGAAAGGTGCAAAGAGACCATGGGGCCTGGAAGAAGAGAGATTCTGGCTTCAGGTTCTGACCAAGATCTGGGAAGGAGCAACCATACTAGTTTCCACATATGTTCAATCCCAATTATGAACACCATCCCCTCACTCACTGTGATCTGGTTTTCCAGCTCAGCTGTATGCTCTGCTCAGCTCCCTGCAGCAGCACAAACATCACAGCACACAAAATTTCTAGTTAAGGCTCCTCTTCAAAGCCAAACCTTAAACAGCAACAGGAAGGAACCTGCATTAGTTCTGACTCCCAGGTCACCTAAAGAACCTGATTGGCCAATGAGGCCTGAACACTTCCCATTTGGTTACAATACACTTATAGACACAGCTCAAAGACTCTTGAAATTGAATTCCACCCCAGACAGACAACTTTTTACAGGTAAGCAGGGATATGCATATCAATAGCACTAGGCCTTGACTCCCTGAGCTGATCAGGCTACCTATTTGCAGTCTAAAAGCACTTTCTCTTCTTTGTCCTAGATACAATTGGGGGAGATTGCTTGTATAGCCCTTTATATTATGCAGGGTGGAGTTAGTTCCTGACACACAGGTTAAAAGAGAGCCCAAAATAACTACAGAGAGATATAAAGACACCAAAGAAAGGCTTTGTGATATTCGTTTTTCAATGCAAGTTCTTAGCAACTTTTTCATTTAAAAATGTATTTTCTGGGGGCTGGAGAGATGGCTCAGAGCTTAAGAGCACTGACTGTTCTTTCAGAGGTCCTGAGTTCAATTCCCATCAACCACATGATGGCTCACAACCATCTAGGATGACATCTGGTACCCTCTTCTGTATATTGCATATAAAAGAAGTAAAATAAATCTTTAAAAAATGTTTTTCTATACACCCACTGCGTTTCTTCTCTCATGCTCCTCCACTCCACCCACCTCCAATGGGCACTGAATTTCAAGGTGAGGCAGTTCAGTCTGGCATATTTAGTTGAGGAAGTACCAATTTCGTTTTCCAGTATCAAGGCTGGGTAAGATGTTTCTCTGTAATAAATGGACTCTGTGATACCAGTTCATGTACCAGAAATAAATTCTAATACTACTGCAAGAGGCTCCACAAAATTCTCATGGTGTTCAACTGTAATCTATATTCAGAGGGTTTAGTTCCTTTTCATGAAAGTTTCTCAGCAATTATTTTATGTCAGTGAGCTTCCAATAGCTGGGGTTAGGCAGCTTTATGGGTCTCCTCATGATCCTCATTCCTTTGCTCATATATACTCTCCTCTTCCTCTTTAGTTGAACCAGGGGCTCTATTCCATCTATGGATCTCTGCTTCCGCTGTCATCATTTGCTAGTTGAAGTTTGTATGATGACAATTATGTTGGTTATTCTTTTGATTATGGGAGAAGTTCTATTTAGGTACACTCTCCACTATTACTTAGACATCTTGTGAATTCTTGGATATTTCCCAATCACCAGGTTTCCTTTTAACCCCTAAATGGCTCCCTCTATCAAGATAGCTTATTTTTTTTTAAACTTTATTTATTTATTTATTTGCCTTGGTGTTTGCCTGGAATTGGAACTACAGACAGTTGTTAGCTGCCATGTGGGTGCTAGGAATCAAACCCAGGTCCTATGGAAGAGCAGACAGTGCTCTTAACCACTGAGCCATCTCTCCAGCCGCAAGAGAGCTTATTCTTAACTTTCCTTCTCTATTGCTTCTCCCACTCAACAATCTCATTCTCTCATGATCTTTTCTCATGGCTCTGCAGAGATATCTCTTTACTCTCTTTTCTTTTTTATCTTTTATATTAAAGGACTTCATTTCTAAAAAAAATAAGCTAGGGTGACAAGAAAAAATATGCAACAATGCCATTGTATAGAATGAATAGTGTTAAGATCAAATGAAGAGCAGAAGACTATTACTCCCTTTAGAAGAAAGATTTTAGAAGTTTTGCCATGTACTTAAAACCATTCAGCCTCTTGGATTAAAGAACTAGAAGGCCGTTCTTCAACTTTCCGTTGGTCAAATAGCCAATGTTGAACTAACTCAACCAAAGCCCCCAAGGGATTCTAATAAATCAACTTTCTAAATCCATACAGAGATTATTCAATCAGTTCTGCTGGACCAAGAACTTTTACTCATACTGCTGTGTGTACTGATTTACTAGACAACAATAGTGTTCATAAAAATCTTTTTGTTGCTCCATTTCTTTCTATATATTGCACATATTGTAAGGGTTGTACTTTTTATTGTTGTTAATTTCTCTAGAAATTAAAGTCTAGTTCAGAAAAAATAGTGCTAAAATTTAGAATGAATTTACTTATTTATATTTTGCATCAGCAAACTAATTAGAAAAATGGATGTATAAATTTATGAAAGCCTGTCATTAGAGTAAAAGGGCCAGTATAAAAAATATGACCTAACCCAGAAACCAAAACCAAAACTACCCTCAAAATTGTAGAAACACACTTTGGTCTGACAACCAGAACTAAAGAAACACTTCCTAGAAAGATTCCTCTTTTTTAAAATATACACTTTTATTTTATGTGAACTGATATTTTGCCTGCATGTATAAATGCGTAAGGATGTCAGATCTGGAAATTAAAGACAGTTGCAAGCTGCCATGTGGATGCTGGGAATTAAACTCAGGTACTCCGGAAAAACAGTCAGTGCTCTCAACTGCAAAGGCATTTCTCCAGCCCCAAGAAACACTATCTTTTACCAACTAAGTACACAAACAACTAGTCCTTGAGCATAATTTTCAAACAATATAGAAGTAATTCATGCTCAGAGATTGAAATCTGACCAATTTGAGCCATAAAAATATTCTCCTCAGAATGTTCCTGCCCCTTAGAGCCCTATATCAATCAGGCTTGGGCCTGCCCAATTGACAGTTACCATTTTTTTTACCATGGCAGAGGCAACCGCTCTTTTGGATTCTTGTCTCCAAAATAAATTTATAAAATAAGTTTTGAGTGGAGACCTTTATTCACTGAAGCAATCAGAAACTGCTAGTGTAATGGAGCAGAGAAACACTGGACACCTTTGCTGGGAAACTCCCAAAAAGTACCAGAGCAGACTAGTACATTTCTGCAGTGAAGCAGCACTCCATTTGATCTTAACATTTATTGGATGGCAAAATTCTAAGTAAATGACCTTTTTATGTGTCTCTTAGCATTTACCTTGATATCTTGCACCAGGTTTTAAATATTAATAACAAATATAGTTTGTGCTATTGAAGTCAACTTTCAAATTATAGAAGACTTGCCAGTCATTCATTGTTCCAATTTGAGGAAAATAATTATAATCCTTCCCTACAACCAAGAAGTGGATAAATTCTCACCCCCTTCAGTACATCCAGCCATTCATTAGACATCATTTACTGTTCATACTGAATGTGACACCATATAGCAGTATACTAGGAGTTCGGGCCTCTGAATGTTCTGATCAATCTAGTTTCATACTTATCTGAAAACTGAGAATTTCATCTACTACAGTGTTACTAAACACTACATTTCTTCAGGGAAATTGCTTGGTCTCACCTCCCATGTTTGGATCTTCCCTGAAGGGTGCCACTCCATGAAGGACACACTCAAGCAGATAATAAAGAACTTCTTTTATCTCTCCTAATCATGACCTATAAAAGATAGATTAATCTCCAGCTAATGTGTGCAAGGCTCCATAGCTGATGAAATTATGCAAATGAATGCTATAAAGACTAAAGCCTGGCTAGCTGTATTCAATTAATTGCAGTTTCTACTTGCTGGGTCCTTTTTGTCGCAGTGTTTGTTCTCAGTACAAGTTGATGAATCTATTGCTGCTATTTTCTTAAATTTTCATATCCTTCTGGGATTGTGAGACAGTAAAATGAAATGAAACTAATGTACATGTGGAAAAGTATAAACACACTATAGAAAATCACCTTCATACTGCATGGAATTTAAGGTCAACTGTAACGAGAACCTGAGAAGGATAGTGAATTGAGATAAAAACATCTTCCAGAAAGGTCTATAAAATGTCATTCAGGAAGGTTTACAGAACAAAATCAAGAAAGGTTCAAGCATGCATATGTTGTGATGTATGTAACTTTGCTATGTCTAGCATTTATCAGTGGAAAAAGGAATTAAACAGTATTTTGAGATGTGAAGAATTGGTACATGCACAATAATTACAGAACCGTATATAATGCATGTATCACAATATTATAAAAACATTGTTATTAAGACTCTCTTCTTTTAGATGACCCTAGCTATTGTAAAATTAATAAAAGTAGCCAACAGAACCACAGAAGGGAATAATATATTATAGCAACCTTTGGGAATGTTGTTGTCTTACCCCATGCATATGCAATTGTGTTTACAGTTTTCATAAGTATAATATAATAGCATTATGTCTAAATAGTGTATGTCTACTAACATAGAAGTGTGTTATAGAGCATGCAAGATGTGCTAGAAGCCAAAATCCCTGGCCCCTGAACCTAAACCCTGAGTTTCATTCTTAGAATCTACATAATAAAAGAGAAAAAACATTTTCTGAGAGTTGTCTTTTAATATCCACACTCACATGGCTTTAACAGAAGTGTACATGCACAAGAAGAGAATAAATAGCAAATTAACATTAAAAAGTATGCTACATCTAAAAAGTTATTGATAATGATGAGTGTGGCACTGCATGCTTGGAATTGCTGTACTCAGAAGCTTGAAGCAACCTACACTAGAGTCCCAAGACATCCTGGGTTACTTAACAAGACCTTGACTCAAGACAAAAGGATGGGGAGCACTGAGTGTCATACATCTGTTTATTTTGAAATCAGAAAGTTGAGGCCATAAGAGGCTGAGGTTGAGGTCAATATGAGCTACAAAGAAAACTTGCCTTAGATAAAAAACGACTGGTTTTAATTAAAATGGTTGTCAAAATAAAAATTATAGAGCACTGTATGTCAGCATTTTTAGGGATGGGTAAATCATAGTAAAAATCTGATTACCAGAAGACTATATAAACTACACATATATGGGGGCTGGAGAGATGGCTCAGTGGTTAAAAGCACCGGCTGCTCTTCTATAGGACCTGGGTTCAATTCCCAGCACCCACATGGCAGCTAACAACTGTCTGTAGTTCCAGTTCCAGGCAAACACCAAGGCAAATAAATAATAAATAAATAAAGTTTAAAAAAACTACACATATATAACTTATACATGAGAACCACAAATTACAATTAAGACAACATATTAGGGGCTTGAGATGTATCTCCATTTATTAGACTCTTTACCATGCCAAAAATAACATGTCACTTACAACACATGTAACAGCTGTGGTAGAGGGGCAAACTTGTAATCCCTGAACTACTTGATATATAGAAAAACAATCAGAAGCTCAAGAATTCAAATGTGGTCAAGATGAGCATAAACTACATAAGAGCCTATCTCAAAAAATCAACAATAGCAATAACGTCAAACAGAAAAAATATCAAATATATTTTCCATTTGTGGCAAAAACTGAGAAACTAAAACAAAAGCACAGCAAGTAACAGCACTAATTACTTTTCTAGGGAACCTAGGTTTGATTTTCACCATCTACATAGGAACTCACAACCATTTTCAATTCATTTGCAGAGAGTCTGACATCCAATTCTGACCTCCATAGGTCCCAGGACATATGCATAGGTAAAGGGAAATCATAAAAACTACTATCATTTATTAGGGAATATGAGAAAAATATGTGAATGAGAAATAGCTACATAATATTTTAGGCTTTAAACACAAAGAGGCAATAGTATAAAAAAACTCACCAGGGCTTTATTTAGCTAAATTATAGCCAGCAAAATCCCTTGGATTCTGAATATGTTCCAGCTTCCCTTATTCTGAACCCAGGGTTCCTATATTCATAGAAAACTCCAAACAGATCTTTTGTCAAGCTGGCTAAGCAGGTCTAGTGTAAGGACACAGCTAGACATTAAGTGTCTCTTATGTAAACATCCTGTTTCAGTTGCCAGAAGAACATATTTTTGGAATACAAAAATTTTATTTAATAATTTGTATATATCTGTACCTTTCTGGCACATGGTTATTATTTTAAAAAATATTATCTTCACAGAGACACCAATGATATCTCCATACTTTCATAGAAATGTAATGTATCATGAAGTTAAGCAATCTAAAATCAAATATCCTCACTTCTAACTGAAGAAAAGGAAATTTAAGTCTAAATGACTGACCTCTTGTCAGCAAGACAGAAATTTGTAGCCATATTTTCTATTTGCTGCAATATAAAACATTTACTTAGGCATGTATTATGAAGAAAATAATTGAAATATAAAGGATGAAATTACAAAGCAAACACAAATAAACCCACCTCTTGGAAGGTAGCAGGATAGTCCACATGGGTGACATAGCCTGCTATACATAGATTAAGTTCAGAAAAATTAGTCAACAAAACTAATTCAAATACATCATTAATTCATTAGTTAATTTCTTTAAAAAGGCAAATATATTGTGCTAACTTTGTAACTAAAACAAGACATGTTCTTACATACAATCTGAATACTATTTATAGAAAAGTTTGAGTCCCATTCAATGACAGAATATATAAAACAAAAAAGCTTAAAAACTAAGAAATAAGGCCACCTAAAACACATTTTTTTCTACCTTGAGAAAACACACAGATAAAATAAAAACTAATACAAAAGATTTATTAAGTGAAGAGTTTGATCTATTTATTAAATTCATACAAAAAGAAAACAATTTTCAAATCCCAGAGTATTTCTTTTTTCTTTTTTAAAGATTTGTTTATTTATAATATGTACAGTGTTCTGCCTGCACATCAGACAATAGAACCAAATCTCATTATAGATAATTGTGAGCCGCAATGTGGTTGCTTAGAATTGAACTGTAAACCACTAGCAGAATAGCCAGTGTTGACACATCTCTCCAGCTCATCAAACAAGTACTTGTTAAGAAGGGAGCTACTCAGTAATAGAGCAACTGCCTGGTAACAGAACTGCCTGGGTTTCATTCCAAGACAAAACTCTCTGGGTTAAAGGGGAATTTAACATATGCAAATAATTGTAATTCTAAAGACAAATAAGCTTTTCAAAAGAAAGGTTGGGTAAAGATGATTTAAAATTAATTGATATAGAAGTGGGGCAAAGAGAAAAAGCTCAAATATAAATACCTATACATGTATTAAAAACAAAATTATTCTTAAACTCTGAAGAAATTTCTATTTAGTATGAAAAATCCCAGGATTTTCACATTTTACATGTTTATTTCAAAAGCTGGCCAGTGGCTTGTGTGGAACTAAGCATTTCAAGGCATGGTCATTTTAGGTGAATATGAAATTGAAAGCCAACTTTGCCTACTAAAGACCAGGACACAAAATAAAAAAAA
>PVIH01028228.1:0-15549 GCA_004025045.1 Sigmodon hispidus | reverse complement strand
TCCTATTGACAGTGTCCTTGGCTTTGCAGAAGCTTCCTAGCTTCAGGAGATCCCACTTATTGATTGTTGGTCTTAGTGCCTGTGCCACTGGTGTTATATTTAGGAAGTGGTGGCCTGTGCCAATTTGTAGAAGTGTATTTCCCACTTTCTCTTCTATCAAGTTCAAAGTGGTTGGGGTTAAGTTGAGGTCTTTGATCCAAGAAGTGAGAATTCTTGAGTCCTTCCCCTATCCACACAGGAATATTTGTCCTGCTTAATATTGTATAGGTCTTGTGCATGCAACCACAGCTTCTCTGAGTTCATCCATGTCTTGTCATGTCTAGAAGACACTGCTTCAGAGCAGTGTTCCCAAAGCTCTGGATCCTACAGTCTTTCCATCTTTTCTTCTCCAATGTCCTCTGAACCTCCTGAGGGAGAGGGTGTGATAGAGGTATTTCATAGAGGGCTGAACACTACACAATCACTTGTTAGATCCTCCTAGAAACAGGTTTGCTCTGGATCTGCTTGCTTAAATATGTGAACATGAAAATATACACATACATGTTGATGTCAATTTATTTGTGATAGAAAACCAAGATCTAGTAGGAGGAATAATCCCAAGTGGTAATGCCGTCATATGCTAGGGATGCTGTAGAACAGTGAGGCTGTTGCCCGTTTTTCTGAGGGGGCACACTGAACAGGTGTGTCGGACTGTGTAACACCTTTATATCAGTTAAACATGCCTTCACTATGTGATTCAATTACCACCATTCTTGGGCAAATGACTTGACATGTAAGGTTCTGTAGATACTTGCACTTGAATGCTAACAGATGCTTACTTAGGTTATAATTCTCCAATCTTGGAAGTAGCTAGCATGCCTTTCAGCAGGTGAACAGATGAACTTCAGCACACCCTTACAGTGGGGGTAGAATTTAGCACTTCAAAGAAATGAGCCTTAATTTGAGAGAATATGTGAAGGAACCTGCAATGCACATTGCTAAATGAAAGAAGTTAGTCTGAAAATGACTACACCTTATGTGTTTCCAACTACATGATATCCTAGAAAGGGCAAAATTGTGGAGACAACAACTAGATCAGAGGTTTCTTGGAGTTAGTAGGGTGAACAGGAAGCACACAAGAGACTTGGGCCATGGGGACTGGTTTGCTGATACCAATGTTGGTGAGGGGAAAGCGGTGAGAACAAGGAGTACATGGGACCTCTCTCCACCTTAGTATTATTATGAATATAACGTTACTATAGAAAATTAATCCATTTGGAGTACAAACTTAACAACCAACGATACCTCTAAATATTCAGGAGAGAAATTAAAGTATATCTAAGTCATACACATTGAAACCATAAGTGCACAGGTCAACAGTAACCAATTCAAAAGTTAACCCCCATTGTATATAGACATATTCCTTATTATACTATGTATGTCATGTAAATATATGTAAGATAATTCTATAAAGGCAATTAGGATATGCATAGCAATATCTGAATAAGTATGTATAATGATAAGCAGTAATTTCAGCAGAAATTATGGCATTTCTTTAGGACAAAACTAAATCAAGGCTGAGCGCTTAGTTTGCTCCATTTCTGTATAAAAGGACTTACTCTTTAGCTGACTGTTAGGGCATAGATGCTGATTACAGAATTGTGTATGTGTATGTATCATTATGTATATGTGTAGATGAGTACCGTGCCTTCAGAGGCTGGAAGAGGGCATCAGGTCCTCTGAAGCTAGAGGTACAGGTAGTTGTGAGTTACCTGACATGCATGCTGGGGACCAGATTCAGGTCTTACACAAGAGCAGTCAGTACTCTTAACTACTGAGTTGCCTCCTCAGCAGTAAAATTTGTATATATTTTATTTTGGAAGTACTCTATTTAAGGGAGGCTATGGGCAATGATGCTTGATTTGCAGCTGAATATTTTTCAATGAGAAGCACTCAAACAATGAATCTAGGAAGCTGTAATGATATATATATATGTATATATATATATATATATATATATATATATATATATAGTAATAGACTTACACTTTCAAGATTGCACCTTCAAAGCCTCCAGATGAAATTGCTTTACTAGAATTTTGTTGCAGTTCCAAGCTTAGTGTTGAGGTAAGGGAGCTGACTAAAAAGAAATAGAACCAAGAAGAGCTGAGGAGATCTGCACTAGGACCTATGCGGAGTCCTAGCAGGCTGCAGGTTGAGCTCATGCTCTGGTCTAGCTACTAGAAACTAAAGTTTTATCCATTGTTTTAACTAAAAGTCCCAATTGGTACAAATCCCATGACAATTATGAAAATTAACATGACAAAATAAAACAGAACCTTTCTGTGATTTTCTCTCACACGTTCAACGCAGCACTTTGCCTACTTGCTGGGCAGAGGCTGGTCTCAGCACATCTGGCATTTCTCCAGCGACACTCCCTACTGTGGGATAGCCTCTGATCATATGTATTGAGAGATTGGATGTCAGATGACAGGTTTCTGCAGCAGGCTGACACTGGTACTTCTGAGAGTTACCCAGGCTCTTTCCATTAGTTAGAATGACTCGGAAATCAGGTAGTGTCTTCACTGATATTTTCAAAATTAATTTTTGGTTTTTGTTCCTTGGTGTTTTCATGTATGTATGTAATAAATTTTAATTGTTTTTACCCCCATAATCTCTCACCCCCATTCTCTCCCACTGAAACTCTTCTTCCCAACAAGTCCCGCTCTCTCTGATCTCAGGTACCTGTAAGGGACCATTCACAGTTAAACCACAGCAGTTGACAACATAGTGTTGTAACTTAGTATGATGGTCAAAGAATGCAAAAAGGCTATTTAGTAACTTTAGAACTCTAGGGATTTTGATCACAGGTACAGTGACTCTAAGAGAGTGAAAGTGGCCCATGGTAAACCTTACTGTGTTTGTAGCATCTGTTCTACTGCCATTTCACATCTTGTTGACCAGTGCAGTGCCCCTGATACAGACAGACTGATCTTCTCACTACAGAGTGAGGTAATCACATCCTTCCCAGTTTACCTGCAAATCACCTTGGTGGTTTCAGGTTTAGGAAATAATACAAACCATTAGGATGTAAGAATTAAATCTAAGCTTATCAAAGACAACAATACTGGACAGAGAGTGCCTTCAGTTAAAATTTCAGCATTTGCTAGGTGTGGTGACACACACCTTTAATCTGCCCAGATCTAAGGAGGCAGAGGCCAAGTGGATTCTGAGTTTGAGGCCATTTTGATCTACATAGTGAGTTCTAGGTAGCTAGGGATATATATATATATATATATATATATATATATATATATATATATATATATATATAGATAGAGAGAGAGACCTTGCTTCATAAAACAAAAGCAAAACAAACAAAATGAACCAAAAGAAAAAAATTCCAGCTTCTTTTGTATTTTTTTCTTTTATGAATTTTATTTTTAAAATTGTGTGTGTGTGTGTGTGTGTGTGTGTGTGTGTGTGTGTGTGTGTATGTATGTACTCATATGAGTGCAGTTGCCTGTGGAGTCCAGAAGGGGGCATTAGATCTCCCTTTGACTGGAATTCTGGGGAGTTGTAAGAGGCCTGACAGTGCTGGAAACAGAATACAGATCCTCTGCAAGAGTAATACTCTTAACCATCTCTCTATGCCACCCCCTCCCTTCCTTCCTTTTCTTTGCTTCTTTTCTTTTGTATCTATGTGGAATTATCTATATAATTATATCTAGGGTGTGAGTAGATAAGATTCTAACAGATTTTACATCTTTTCATCTGAAAACAGGTAAGAAGGGAAATGAGATTTCATCAGTAAATTAGTATTTTCTGCCCAGTTTATCCTTTTCTTGGTTGGTCTGAATGAGGTTTGGTTACATAACATCCATTGTGTAAGTGACCCAAGGATTTCTGCTGGTGAGCAGCAATTCCACACTTGGAATATGTCTGATTTTGACCTATGAAAACAAAATACTTATCTGCCTTAATAGTTTATACCCACCAACGACCTTAAACCAGGTGATCTTCGACTCTTAGAAGTTGATAACCCGAGTAGTCCTACCCATAGAACTTCCTATTTGAATGCTAATTTCATCCAAAGACATTCTTCACTCCTGAGCTGTCCCCTCTCTTGGCTTAAAAACAGGCGCTATCCCAGGACTTCTAAATCAAGCCACAATCTCATCTAATCGCCCAGGGTTATTTTATGGACAGTGTTCAGAAATCTGTAGTTCTAGCCATAGCTTTATGCCTATTGTGTTAGAAATAGTACCACTAAAGCATTTTGAAAACTGATCCTCATCTATAGTTTAAATCATTGTGAAGCTTAAAGTGTTAACCTTTTAAGTTAAAGTCAGGGACCCTACAGTCTCCACAATGATATGCCACAGCTGGATACATCTACATGATTTATTACAGTCCTCTCCTAACTAAGTTAACAAATGTCAAGTACTCGGAACAGTCACTAGCAGACCAAGCAGAAAGTTGGTGCTTGTATTTGTACTAGCTAGTTTTATGTCAAATTGACACAAGCTAGAGTCATCAGAGAGAGAGAGTCACAATTTAGAAAATGTCTCCATAATGTAGTCAGACTTTTTGTTAGGACTCTTGGCTCCCTAATAATAACACAGAGGTTCATTATTAATTACGAAACTTGGCTGATGGCTTAGAATGTTTTCTAGCTAGTTCTTATACCTTAAATTAACTCATATCTTTTAATCTACTTCCTGACTCATGGCTTTATTTCCTCATCTCCAAAATGCCCATCCTGCTTGCTCTGCAACTGGCTAGTGATCCTGCCTCTTTTTTTCCAGTGTTTTTTCTATCTTGAAAATTCTGTCTAGCTATTGGCCATTTAGCTTCTTTATTAAACTAACCACATTTACATATCTTCATGCAGTGTAAAGAAATATTCCACATTTCCCCTTTTGTCTAAAGAAAATGGAAAGGTTTTAATTCTAACACAATAAACCATAAACCATAAGAACAATTATCAAGTAAGTTACATTTACAATGTCTAGTCCAGTTGTATTTGATATGTTTAGAGAAAATATTCTATTATTTATTCTCTCTTGATGAATCCAAAGTTTTATACCTAAACCATTTTATCATAACATGTTTTACTACCTTAAAACTATCTTTTTAGATTTTAAAACATTTTCTTAGATAAACAATTTAATCTTTTGTATTTCTCAACCTTATAAACTTTATATTTCTTATGTAAGTTTCTTTTCTGAATTTTGTTACAATGAAAACTGTGAAACTATAATCAACTAGTCTTCAACCCCATCAGAGACCTCAAAAGGATACATTACTGGACTAAACAGTAGGACAATGTAACAACTTCCAAAACTATAGAAATGACAGAGATGGCAAGCTGCTTGGACAGTCCGTAAGCTTCCTCTGTATCATTAGATATCCCTCTTTGGTCTACAGGCCTATAATATCTGACAGACTTTTCTATGAAGCAGGACTTTTTGAAGGGCTGTCCTAACTTGTCTTGGTAAAATTCAGCAGTCACTTTCATTTGTGCCCTTCTTGTTGAAATGGCTAGATTTTTCCACAAAGAAAGCAAACTCCATTTGGAGGTTCTTTGATGCCCATCATCTTTTTATGAAGTAGATTGGTACTGTTAGGAGCAGACATGTCTCACTGTCATGAAATGACTGTTTTTATTTATCTACATTTTAAGTGCCATACGCTGTAGGTCTTTGAAGTGTTTAAAGATCACCTATCTATCTAAAACATATCTTTTTATGACCATGAAAATATACCTGAGTATAAGTTTCATTGTTACAGATGACTAACTACTAACTTGTATTATTTATTTCTTTATTACCCCAAATAGCTATCAAGGACCAAAACTCTACATTTTTAAATGGGCTGCATAGGTATAATACTTTAAGCAAGAAATAGAGATTTATAATATAGCATAACAAAATGACCTTAAATTTATAACAATATGCAAAATTTCATACCAATGTACACAAGCCAGCCAAAGATAATTTTGTTTTGTTTTGTTTTATGTTTGAACAGGTAAAATATATGTCACCTGTCTTGTAGTTTTTTTTTTTTTTGTGGGGGTTTTATTAAGTTTTACTTCTTTATGTTTGTTGAAGGATTTTTAGGGGTCTCCCCTGATCAAATCTGATCCTCTTTAACCTTGAACGAATCCACAGCCTTTGTTTTCCGTGGAATCAAAAGCATAATGTCTTTCCCAATGCAACAACATGCTTTTATTCTGAACTTCCATTCTGAAGTCAAGACAGCCCTAAAGTGTATAGGCTGATGTACTTCAGTAGCCCTTCCACAATACAATGTCTCCTGGCAGCTGTTGTTCTCTGTTTATTAGCATTTAAATGTTCAAAATTAACACAACACCATATAAGATCTTGTCTCTCTGGGAATTTTTTAACTTGACATGGCTTATTCTCTTTATGTTATTTTATTTTTTCTTTAAAGTCTTTTTCTTATTATTCATAAAGATTTTTTTCCTATCACTGTCTGTATCCTTTTTTTTTTAAAGCCCACATACATTTATACATTTTAAAAACACACTATAACCTGTTCAGAGATATTCTCCACCTGAATCTGTGTTTACTGAGCACCTGCAGGGTCCTCTGTGTGAGACAAATCTTTAACTGCTAGTTAATGCACCACATGCTGGCTCAGCTTAGTATGTGGCTGGTGAATGGCTTCATGCTGCAGGCAGCAGCTGGTAGTGACATCTCTGTATGCTGCTGAGCACCAGCCCTTCTGAGAGACTGCAAAACTAGGAAACTACTTCTGGCTCTTTGTCCAGAACTTTTCTTAGCTTTCTCAGGCCCTATGTTTGGCTATTTGAGCCCCTACATTGGGCACCATTTGTAGATGGATTTTTTTCATCAGGATCACTGGCTTTCCAATAATAACATGGAGAATTATTATTAATTAAGCTCAGCCTATGTCTTTTTAACTAGCTCTTACAACTTAAAGTACTCATATCTTTTAACCTAGTTTCTGCCTCATGTCTTTATTATATTATCTCCGTAGTATCCATCCTGCTTGCTGTGCTTCTGACTGGCTACCCCTCCTTCTCAGAATTTTCTCTGCCTCAAAAATCCTGCCTAGCTTTTGGCTGTTTAGCTTTTTTATTAAACCAATCATGGTGACATATTGCTATACAGTGTAAAGAAATATTTCACAACACCACAAGATCTAGCTGTACACATTTTTTTAATCAGGGATCAATGGAGGAGGACCCAGCTCATTGTGAGTGGTACCAACCCTGGGCTGGTGGTCCTACATTTTCTAAGAGAGCATTAGTTTGAGCAAACCAGACAACAGGCCAGTAAGCAGTACCCCTCCATGGCCTCTGCATCAGCTCCTGCTTCCGGGTTCCTGCTCTGCTTGAATTCCTGTCCTGACTTCCTTTGGTTATGAACAACAATGTGGAAGTATAAGTCAAATAAATCCTTTCCTCCCCAAATTACTGTTTTGCTATAGCAATAGAAACCCTAAATAAGGCAGTATTACCATTATTTATGAGAGGACTCTGAAACATTTTAGTTACAGTTCGATCTGCTCAGAAGTACACAGCTCATGAGAGTCTGTGGAGAAGCACACATTGAATATTGTATTAGTGAAGAACAAATGAAAAGAAAAGTCAAAGAGCTTACTGTTCTCCCACGCCTACCCTTTGACACTGTACTGTGAGAAGTCTAACCTTGACAGTGGTTAGATCTGACATGCCGCTGGCCCCAGACTTTCAAGTCTCCTGGGAAGCCATATGTGAGTTTATGATGTTAACTCCAGCTCCTCCTGCCTATGGATCTATGCCTCACAATAGAGGCTGTTGCACTTGTTATCAGGTTATCAGGATCTGGGAGACACTATGGGAGTAAGAACAAGAGCCAGGGTTTGTCTAAGAGGTGGAACATGTGCCTCGCATGCTCAAAGGCCATAGGCTTAATCCCAGAAAGTCAGGCAAACAATAAAAACCTTCTTGTGGGCACTAAGTATTTGGATACCTAGTTGGAATGTTATGTAACATGTACCACCCTTGGGAATGTATTTCAGTTCCTCTTTGGGGCCTTTATTGGTAGAGATAGAACCTGAAGTCCTATGGAAAATTTAGCATAAACTGGCTGAAATCTTGCTAGGAAACTGTTTTGTTTCAGCTCCTCTGTCTTTCTCCTTCTCTTCCTCCCATTTCCTCTCCCTTGCCCTCCCCCTACATCTCCCCTTTCACTTCCTCTCCCCCCCTCTTTCCATTCCCACCCCCCTTCTCTCCCCTTTCTCCATTTATTTAACTTTTCTGTCGTTCTGGCCATATACCAGGTTCCATGAACGTCTGGACCAGATCACAGCGTTCTACTGCAAATAGGATTTTCAGTTCTTTTGAGAGATGCCACACAGAACTTAATAGCTAAAATTCCATTCAGAAGAATGATTAGTCAGCAAAAATATGCCCTATGTTTCAATGTGCATTTTTTTCAAAGGTCAGTTGCTCTCCTAGGTCTTGGTTTGGCAGCTCTGAAAGCCAGCTTTACTTATGTGGCAAAGATGGCCTTATACTCCACTGAAGGCATGTGGATGGACACAAGTTCAACATTACAAAGAAGGCAAAACAAAAGATGCTCCTTTCTCAGGCAGCTCTGCTGTGCTAGGGTCACCTGTGCTATGAAAAGGCATTATTAGTTGATTGAATATGTCATCTCACAGGTTCAGTGTTGGAGGTATATGGAATTGCAGGATGCTTAAGGGCAACACACTGATGCTCTTCTCTTGGGGACGAGATTCAGGTGGTTCATCCAGTCGTACAAGCACATCACCCGAGCTGCTTCTCTTTCCTCTCTGTGGCCTGGTACTGGATTATGAAGGTCATGGTCTTTAGCTTCTCCAGGAAATGAGGTTAAACTATCAGGCATTTTCTCTGGCCCAGAAGTATGCTTGAGTCTTTTTTCATCAACCACAGCCATAAACTGGAATATAATATGATTGAAATGAATATAAACTGGGCTTAGCTTGGGGAAACCAGATGGATAGTTACTGTATGGAGGATATTACTATCTGCCTCTTAAAAATTTATCAATTTGGGGCTGGAGAGATGGCTCAGCAGTGAAGAGCACTGGCTATTCTTCTACAAGTCTTGAATTCAATTCCCAGCAACCACACGGTGGCCCACAATCATCTGTAATGAGATATGCTGTCCTCTCCTGGCCTGTAGGCAGAACACTGTATACATAATAAGTAAGTAAATTTTAAAAATTATCTATTTGTTTATGTATGGGTATGAATGGTACATATGCAGAAGTCAGAGGACACCTGGAATTGGTTCTCTTCTTCAGCTGTGTGTGTCCCAGGCATTGAACCAGGATTGCTAGACTTGGTGGTAAGTTCCCTTAACCACCGAGCCATCTCACTTGTCCTGATATTAACTTTTTTCTTTTGTACCATTGAAGCTGGTAGTTTCTTATATTGTCACTCCCATCTGTCTTTGCTATGATACAGAAAATCCCATCTTTTCTAGAACTTCTGAAATAGAATCCTTTTATGTTACTTCTACTGAAGTTTTTTCCTAACTACACCTGGTGACGTCTTAGACATCAGACTTACAGTCTCTGGCTTCTTCACCCTGTTTGACCTCACTATTGAATGTGCTCATTTGAAAAGGAGGTGTGCCCCTTTTCCTGTGATTGTCAGCCTGCGTATTGCATTTTCTTGCTTCTTCTTCCTTGTGTGTGTATGTCTGTGTACATGTGCACATATGTGGAGCCCAGAGGCTGAGGTCGGTTGTCTTCCTCTGTTATTCTTCATGATTTTCTTATTGTTCCTGGATCTCATCAATGCAGTTGGCCTCACTGCTCAGCAGGTTCAAGGACCCTCTGGTCCTTAAGTACTCTTCAGTTAGTATTACCTATTGTGCTGGCATCTCAGCATGCAAGGCTATAAGATGACTACATCTCCTCCTGGACCAGACAGGAATTGCTCCCTCATGTCTGATCCTGTCCCCTAAAGACTGGTTTATTCAGAAGCCTAGGGTGTCTTCAACATAATGCATCATACCTTCTATCTTCTAGGATCCTCAATCCAGCCAATAGTGGCCCCATCATAATAGCATTTTAGGTGTCAAATCCTGGATTGATGCCTAGTTTCTCTATTACCTTCTCTGTCCTATTGCTTGTCAATTCTGCTTAGTCCAAGTCTTAGCAGTAGATGTAGTTTAAATTTAGAGCATTCTTGTGCATTTTTCAAGACCCTGTGTCCAACCCCTCCCTACAATGTCTGATGCATTAATGTGAATGGAAGTGGAATGACAAATGTTCATGTATTGATGCATCTTGACTACAATGAAAACCTTGCATTACCAAACAGATCAAGTCAGAAAGCCTTGTGCTATTTGCTGTCAAGCATCTTGAAAGTAAGAGCAGCTGATCTTAGAAGAGTCCTGCTAATGGTTAGATCCTTCCAAAGTCACCTAGTCACCTAGGTGCTCTGACTGAGCTCATGGGCAATTGAGAAATGCAAAAGCTGAAGCTTAGGTGCATGCAGACATTAACTTACTAGTTATTTTTTAAAAACTCACCAATGCTTTTGTGAATGGTGTTTTATTCTAAGTTCCACTGCATATGGTACTGGTAGTATAAAAATTGAATTTTGTAAAGTGGGAAAAAAGAAAAAAAAATTGAATTTTGTAGTTTTGGAGAGATGGTTCAGTGGTTAAGAGCTTGTTGCTCTTCCAGAGACTCAGAGTTCAGTTCTTAGCAACTATCCTAGACAACTTGCAAACAAACACCTGCGACTCCAGGGGCAGGGCATCTAGAGCCCCTTTCTGGCCTCTTAAGGGCACCTGTACACATGAGGTACACACAGATCTACACAAATACACTTAAAGAAAGTTGAATTTTGTGTGTTGATGTCTGTCTTCTTTGTTAGGAGTATTAGGGCCATGTATGTGTGTTACCTAGGCCTCCAACTGTACATGATGGTGTATAGATTTAGTTTTATTTCTGTTCTGATATACCTATCTTTATCTTTTCTTAGCTCTCTTTTTTTTCTGCCTTAATTTGATTGTATAATTTTCATGACATAATTTCTTATTTTACAACCAATTTGTCTCTAAATGATACTAATATAGCTTTTCCAGCCTTCCCAGGGTTGATCTTCATGTACATATATTTTATAAATATACTTTTATACACATGTCTCTTTGTGGCTTTCAGTCTGTGGGATGTGTCTTTTAGGGGTGCAGAGTTAGATCATGTTTTTTAAAAATCCTATTTGAAAAAAATCTACATTTTGTTAGAGTTTCTAGAATATGCACATGTATATATGTATATTTTTACTAACATTTGCCATTTGTTCTTTTTATTTTTTCAAAAATTTCCTTTTATTTATGTGCATGCACATGCATGCATGTGTGTGTGTGTTCAGTACTCACAAAGTCCAGAACAGGGTTTGTCCGAAGCTGGAGTTACAGGTAGATATGAGCTGCCTGATCTGGGCTGGGAACCAAACTCAGGTGTCGGCTAAAGCAGCGGAGCCATTTCCTTCTCCTCTGGTCATTATTTTTATATGGCTGGTACACATAGAAGTGAGCTTCTAAGACTTACTGACACCTCCCCCTCTCTCTTTCTTCCTGTCTTCCCTCCCTCTCTCTCTCTGATCTTTCCCTCACCCCTCCTCTCTATTCTTTAGTTCTGTATCTACTAATTTTCTTACCCTTTCTCTGTAAGTATGAAAATAATGGGTCATGACTCTGTGTGAAAGATCTTATTACAGATGGTTACATATGTTCATGTATATTGATTATGATGTCATTTCCAAGCTACTCTTCCCCAGATTACTTCTCTTTTTTGGTGCTGGGGCATGAATCAACCATGCCAGGCAGGGGTTGTCCCACTGAAGTAGACACCAGCCTTGGTTCCATTGTTAAGCTATATTTGTAATAGAATATTAGCTGCTTTCAAATGCTTTCCCACTAACCTCAACTCAGAGATTAGTTTTCCTCATCATTTCAGCCCTGCATTATAGATTATACTTTGTATTTTTCTTGTCTATGCCAAAGTTCGAGTTAGAGTTAAGCTGTACATTCTAGAAAATATAACAGTTCGAAGTTCAGGTATTTTCCTATTGAAGGTTGATCTTGCTACAGTTTTTTTTTTTTGCAATTTTCAGTGTTGAGTAAATTTCCTGGATTAAATCTTTAATTGGTGAATGTTATCATCCCTGGACAAAATTTAAAAGGTTCTTTTTATTTTAAGAAGAATTTCCTGGGTGAATTCTAGTTTGTGCACAGCTTAGAGGCCATCGCCGATGGTACAGAGATTATGTGCCATCTTATGAAGGAAGAAATTCACATCCTGTAAGTGGACCTACCATGTATGGGTAGGAGGATACAAGTGTGACAACTACTGGTCACCTTTAAGTCTGCAGGCCATCTGTGTGTCTCACATGTGTGATTTCAGTGAAGATTTATGGGGTCAGGCCCATGGTACATGGGGCCCCCTACACTTGTCACCTTCACACCCTGCCTACTGTGGCAGTTCCTAGCGTGTCAGAGTTGCTGGTCCTCACAGCCTAGCTGGTGCCATGCTCTTGACAGACCTACTTATTGATCAAGAGGTGCTGTTGGGGAGGGCAGAGAAAGGGGTGGCCAATGCCAGAAATGAACAACACAGGTGGCTGACATAAAGTTCAATGACAATCTAAGCCACGCATGTTCTCACATCCTTAAGTGGATCTATATTGCTCTGAAAGTATTGGATATTATTTATGTATTTATGCATTTATTATTATTTTTATTCAGTTTTCTGTTTTAGACTGTGAATACACTAGCCTTCTCCCTCAGCCATAAATTTTTCTTTAATGTATCCTCAGTTGACCTTTAAAAATATGTATGTGTCTATATATATATACATATAAACTTACAAATATACAGAGTGTATATGTACATATTCTGTACATACATTCGTCACACATATTATTGAGGATCATATCCATGATGTATATATCTCCTAGAATTATCTTCTTAAAGTATCCCTTTTAAAAGAAGATTTATTTTAATTTATGTGTATGAATGTCTTTCCTGCACATACATATGTGTACCATGAGTGTGCTCAGTGCCCTTGAAGGTCAGATCTCTGGGATTGTTGGAGTAATTGATGGTTGTGAGCTTCCATATGGGTGTTGGGAACTGAACCAGGGTCCTCTGTGCTCTTAAATCCTAAGCTACCATTGTCTTCTTTATGTCACCCATTGATTGGTTCTGAGCCATATTATTTGTTAAATGAGGTAAAATATTTGCTTAACCAAACTGTACTTCAGTTTTGTTAGATTCATCCTCAGGTTTCTAGTCTATGAGATTTAACATGACCCCAGGGTTTTCCAGATCTCTCAGATTTAGTCCAAAAAAAAAATCAAGTGTTCAGACATAGTTCCAAGTTCAACTCCATATAACAGATGAAGCCTCTAAGCTAGCCTGCCTGCTCTGCCTTGTTACACCGTAATTCCTCCCTCTGCTTCACCCAGCAAACATTGTCCCTTCTACAGCAAGGGTGACTCTCTTGGATATCCAGCATGTCTGACCACAAAGGATGGCTGTTTCCATGCTTGACAGTCTTGTTTCCATGTGTTTTTTTTCAGAGGCTTGTCCCAGGTCATGAGCTTCTAAAACAGATCTGGTTTCAGATCCCAAGTCAAGGCAGTCCACCTATGAATGAGTTCTGTCTAAACCCTCCCCCCTCGCAAAATTCCCGTGAGACATTGTTACCAGTTCACAATTTTCTTAGAAGTTATTAAGTTTGTTCATGGTTCATGGTCTATTGAGATGTTTATCAGACAGAGCTGAGGTCCTTCTGATCCTAATGTTCAGTACCTTCTGTGCTCTGTGTTACTTTCCCCTTTCTTATCTCTATATTGCTTTGACAAGGCCAGATGCCTGCTACACATGCAGTCATTAAAACCCTAGCCTTGGAGCAGCATGTGAAATTGCCTTGTAGTCAATTAAGCTGTTTGCACAATAGCCATGGGCCTGACATTTTCAATCATTATTGTACCCTTTCCATTCTCATTTCTTTATGTCTTTCCTCAAACTGTTCTGAATTCTGAGATTTTAGTTTTATAACTTTTAAGTTTTAAAATTTTATTTATTTTAACGTACATGTGAGCATTGTGTGTGATGTGGTCCATGGCTCGAGTGTGGTGGTCAGAGAACAGCTTTGGGAATCATCTCTCTCCTTTTGCTCAGGTTGATTGAACTCAGGTAGTTGGGCTTCATAGAAAGCACATTTACCCGCTAGACCATCTCACCAGCCCTATAATTTTTTAGTAATGCATCTTGAGCCCCTTCTCAGAGCTTCATGCATGTAAAAATGCCTGGAAATTATGAGTTTAAAATGCAGTGAGTATGTGGGCCATAACTAGATTCTGAATAGTTGGCATATAGTTTTCCTATTTGATAGGGTGAGGGTGGAGAGATGGTTTAATGGTTACTACCGCATGTGACTCTTGTAGAGGACATGAGTTTGATTCCCAGCATACAGGTGTCACAACTAGCTATACTTCCAGTTCCAGGGGATCTGGTGCTGCCATCGGTCTTCTGAGGGCAACTGCACACATACTACATATGCTCACAACAGATATACACATAATTAAATTCTTTTTAAAAATTAGTACTGCTTTACATTTAATATGGTAGAAATGAACTTGCCTGCAATGGGTTGGCCTTGACAGTGTTAGAAGCAATGGACTACATTGGGTACCTGGGTATTTCCATATGATACTCTGATAATTTTAAGAGACACAATGTATTACTTTTTAGTTTTATAAGACAAGGTCTCATGTAGGCTAGGTTAACCTTGAACTCATTAAGTAGGTGTGGATG
This sequence comes from Sigmodon hispidus, assembly GCA_004025045.1. Classification (NCBI taxonomy): domain Eukaryota; kingdom Metazoa; phylum Chordata; class Mammalia; order Rodentia; family Cricetidae; genus Sigmodon; species Sigmodon hispidus. Next base: position 710 of record PVIH01028228.1, on the reverse strand, counting down.
ACCTTGAACTTCCAATCTTCTGCTTCCACTACCCCACTGCTGATACTTTAGGATTGTAGCACCATACTTGGTTTTTGCACCTGATGGAACCCATGGAATTCAGGACTTTGGGCATGCTATGCAGGGACTTTCCCACCTGAGCTACATCCTTATCCTTCTGTGCATTACCTTAAGGCTCCTTTGTAGTAGGAGCAGCCTCTTCTCTGGTTTCACATTCACAATTTCACAGATGCTAGTCAGCAGTAATGACTGCCACTCGAGATGTGTGTAAACAGAGTTGACATGATACAGTATCACTGTAAAGAGAGAGGAAGGACTCTGACAAGCACTAGTGTACTTCCAGTTTTGCATGGCCACAGTTGGTCTTTGGTATTAAAAAAAAAATAGTTTTAAAAAGTAGTTTGCCCTGCTCATGTACTATTAGATTTGAAAGATGCTGTATTGTGGATTCAAATATGGTTTTACTGTACCATGAACTCCTTGGGTGTTGTGTTATTAAAAATGGATACTGAGCGGCGTCCCAGCGCACTCTGGAGCAGGGGCAGCTGAACTCTGCACCTGGCCACACCCGCAGCTCCTGCTGCTCAGGGAATCTACTAGGAGCCCTACTGCGACCCTGAACTGAGTGAACTGAGCAAACTAACTGCAGGGGTCTCTGAGGGGCGGATTCGAACCCTGACCAGAGGTGAGGAGGGCTCGGCGGGCCTCAG
>PVIH01028227.1:0-15550 GCA_004025045.1 Sigmodon hispidus | reverse complement strand
TCTCAATGGCAACAATAGCCCGGGCTGCAAGCAACAGCTTCTCCCAGGTCCTCTTCAGATTTATGATGTAGATACCATCACTTTTCCTTTTGTAGATGTACTGCTCCATCTGAAAGTCAAGGTTGGTGCCACCTAAGTGGGTTCCTGCAGCAAGGAATTTGAGGACATCCTCCTCTTTCATCTGCAGGACATCAAGGGCCCCGGACATTGTGTTAAGTTTCCCTTTAAGTTACGACGGGAATCAAGAACAACGCTGTATGGACCTGTCCCAGGGCAGCACAGAAAGCAAAATTCCAACACTTGCAAATGACACAGTATTAGTTATACTGCACAAAACTATTATTGTTGAGTGTTTTAATCAGCTTTCTATAACTGAAACAAAATACATGGGATGGTCAACACAGGGAAAAGGGAGTTTGTTTAGCCTGCTTTGTGTCCCTTCTAAATTTACAGGTTGAAACTTGAACTCAAAAGCCAGTATGATTAGAAACAGGCTTTTTAGGAGGTACTTAAGGTTAAATCAAGTCATAGAAATGGGTTCCTACCCCAATAAAGAAAGAGAACATCTCTTCTCTCCCTATGCATCCAGGGAGCAAAGGCCAGATGTGGACATAGCACACAACTGGCCTTTGTCATCAGGTAGAGAGCCCTTACCAGATCTGAGGTCTCCTTCTCACTGCATAAGACTTCATCTAGACCTTTCCTCACAGCTTTGGCAATGTGCTTACACAATTCAGCTTGTGACTCTGTCACGGTCAGACTTCAAAAACGTTTTATTTTGATAGATTTTGTTTCTTTGTTCCATTGCAATTGCCAGAGAAATATCTTTGAAAAACCACATGATTTTTACTCTTGTGAAATACAAATAAAACTTTTGATGTTAATCATTTCAAGTATACAGTCACAGGTATTAACCGCATCCATGATGTTATATCTAGCTTCATAATACCTTTCATCTGGAAATAAATATTGAGTGTCTGTACCTTTCAGCCAAAGACTCAACTTCTTGTTTCCTCCCTGTGTAGCCTAAAGCCATTGTTTTGCTTTCTTTTTCTTTCCTTTCTTCCTTCATTTCTTTATCCCACCCCCTTTTGAAACAGGGCTTCTATGCGTAGCTTTGGCTGTTTTGGAACTATCTCTGTAGACCAGGCTGGCCTTAAACTCACAGAGACCTGCCTGCCTTTTGCCTCCTAATTGCTGGTGTGAAAGACGTGGGCCACCACTGTTGAGCTACCATTTTGCTTTCTGACTCTATAACTTGAACTACTTCAGTGCCTTTTAGTGGAATCAGACAGTATTGGAAGATACTTTCTTTTTATGACTGACTTATTTCATTTTGCATAATGGCCCCAAGGATCAGCAGGTTTATAGAGTATAACAGAATTCCATTGTTTTTAGGAATGAATAATATTCTAATGTACACTTGCGTTGCACTGTGTTTATCCATTCTGCTGGTGTGTGTGTTTTGGGTTTTTATTTGTTTTAGTTGTTGTTGTTTTGAGGCAGAGTCTCTCTGTGTAGCCCTAGCTGTCCTGGAACTCTCTATGTAGACCAGGCTGGACTTGAATTTACAAAGGTTCACTTGCCTCTGCCTCCCCAGTGCTGGGATAAAGGGTTGGTTCCACTACAGCCAATTTATTCATTCAACCATTGAATTTAATGAGTTGCTTTCACACTGGAGTGACAGTAAGTCATGCTATTAAGAGCATAGTTACAGGGCTGTGTAGATAGCTCAGTGTGTGAGAATGTTTGCTACAGAGGCATGAGGACTATTTAAGTACCTATTTATTACCTTCATAAATGAGAACTTGGGCTGTCTGCGCCTGTAATCCCAGTGTTAGGTGATAGAGACAGGCAGAACCTGAGCACTCCCTAGTCAGCCAGTCTAACCCAAATGGCAAGCTGTGGTTCATCATGAAACCCTGACTCAAGACAAAAAGACACAGACATCTTTCTCTGGCCTCTGTATGTGTGCAGGTATATTTGCGCCCACCCACACATGCGCAGCCACCCCCCACAGGAGCACAGGTATATAAATATCTCTTCTAGGTCCTGTTTTCAGGTATATATCTAAAAGCATTGAAAATAAAATGACAAAAATTAAAGAAGCAAAATGTTCCTGGCTTTAATGTGAACCTTTAAATCCAGAGACACCTATAGTCTATATCATGGTACTGAATCCACATGAACCAGTGTCACCCGTTCATAAGGACTCCACTATGTTTCTGCCACTGTAAGGACTTCATTAATTGTTCCCCTGAAGAAGTGCTAATGTAATGATGTGGAGACTGTGTCATCTTTTATCTTAAAGCTTCAAAGAAGACTGTCTTCACTGTTAATAAAGTTTATCTGCAGCTCTCCCCAAATATCTCATTTTCTTTGTTCTCTCTCTCTCTCTCTCTCTCTCTCCTCTCTCTTCCCTTGCAAAATAGCCCTCAACTGTCTTCCTTGAATAATCTCTCTGTAGTCTGAAAAACAATTGCAGACAATTATCCCACGGCCATTTCCTCCAGGCTAAGCATCCTGGTAACTTAAATCTTTTCCAAAGATGTTTTCTCAGCACACCTCTCTGTAGAATTGTAACTTTTGAACCTTCTCATTTCATCCAGAAAGGTGGCAAGGTGGCTCCAGAATTTTGCACAGAAGGACTTTGCTGGGAAAAGCTGTACTCTATTATAGATCTATAATACTGAAATTTCTACAACAAATAAATGTCATTTAAGTAAATAAGATTTTCACTTAAATCCCTCCTTTTCAAACATGCTTATCTATAAGCCCCTTCTTTGTTTGGTTTGAAGTAATTGGCTATTTTCTGGAGATGCAGTCCTGGTGTAGGTTTTATGGCCTACTGGCATGTTGTTATGAGGTGTGGGAGTAGGATCCTTCCGTCTTGAGGTGAAGGCTTTATGGTTTTGTGGGGCTTGTCCTGTTTTAGCTTCCTCTTCTTAATAGAGGTGTGGCTGTTCCCAGGCTCTGTGAGAAGGAGCATTTAGGGAACCAAGCCAAAAGGGGAGACTTCCTGGGAGCAGGACTCACAGCAGGAAGCTTTCAGAGGAGAGGAGGAGGTCTCAGCTTTCTTAAAGAAAGACCTCCCTTAAAAATCTATTTTTGCCTTTAATGAATATGCTATTCCTTGGCGAGGACCCAAAGAATGAACAGGGGAGTGCGATCTCCTACATTCAACTTAGAGACATGATAGAGGATGCCTTAAATAGAAGCCTTAAATTTAAGGAGGAATCTTGTCTTGCTAAAATAATGTTCAGAATAATGAGCCTTCAATTGGATTTAATTCTTTTTAAGCCTGCCTGCATTTTTAAGTACCCATATAACCTCATTTCAGGGAACTCTGGGAGTTGGTACAGTTGGGGACTGGGTCCTGAGACAGCTCTTGGCATCCAGGGAACTGTCCTGCATTCATATCTACAGATAGACTTTTAAACAAAACTGAACTCTTTATTTTTCCGTTTCTCCTCTGGTCTAACTTTTAAATATAATTCAATCACAGGCTTGGGAAATTTAATGAATTAAATTACTACCATTAGCTTAAAGAAGAGAATCTATTCCTGGTTAGCTCAATTATTTGGAGGAAATTAACCACTTAGAAAAGTGACTCCCATCTGTTTGCATAGTGGATTACCCCAGGAGCTCTCTATACTCCCATCCCCAATTCCAAGCGTGTCTGTTTGGACTGGGGCTGGAGGAAGAACAGCTACTATTCATGTCTTTACAGTCTGTATAATTTTCATCTGTAGTCAAGGTTAGAATCATATAAGAAGGGAAAGAAATCATACTTCATAAGCAGCTTAGCAGGAAGCTATTTTATGAGAAGAGCCTGGAATCCGGAGTGGAGGGTGTAGTCTGCCTTGTTGTTCAGACTTAGATTAAAGTGCTTGGCCTCTCTGTGTGTCACTTCCTTGGTCTCATTGATAAAAGAATTTAAAAATAGACACAGAAAGGAACTTCAGGGCTTTTTAATGGACTTGGAACTTTAGGCTAGAAGTGTTTGAGAAAGGAGGAAGAAAGTAGGGAAATGTAGATAGTTACATTTATGCAAATTTTAACAGATTATGTGGAGGAAAATGAGCGATGGTGTGCCAGAAGAACCAGAGAAGCACCTCCATTTTTTGAGTAAAAGTTCCTAGTTTTGGGACAAGCCTGAGGTCTGCACAGGAACAAAGTTCAAGTAGCTTAGGGACTGATAACAGTTAATTATCCATGGAATGTCTCAAGACCAGAGATAGCCTGGAAAGACCCAACCCAGGAGGTAGTTAAAGAAAGGGCTTGGCAAACAGCTGGCTAGCATAACAGGAAAAGTTTAAATATCCCCCCAGAATTGTATTCCTACTAAAAGACCCCAATTGATGCATAACCTTGTGATTTTGCCCTTAAAAACCCAGCTTGCAAAGGGGTATCACCTCCTCTGGCCAATGTCATATCTGAGTGCTGGACTAAGGTCCTTGTTGCATGACTTGTAATTTTCCATAAACCTTGCTTTTGCATTTTGGAGAGTTTGAATCTCTGGTGATCTCCTATGGGGCCTTGTGACCAATGCACAACAGAAAGAATGGGAATTAAAGGGCCTATCAGCTGCCTGTTTCCCAGGCACCATTGACCATCAGTGTGCCAGCTTCCTCAGAGACAGATGGAATGATTAGTAGTCATCAATACCCTGGAAGATAGAAAAGTAAATGAATAAATAAATAAAATATGTGAAAGGAAGGCAGATTTTAAGTATGTTAATAGAAGATTTCCAAGCTGTTTATAACTTACTTTTAAGTTCTGGTCTTCTATGGCCAGATTAAAAAATAAAACCATCCCTGATTATTATCATTTGCAGAAGACATGCACAAGATTGGGCCTATCAACATGCTGTCCCAGGGAGCAGGGATGGGTGTTGGGGGAGGGGCTCATGAAGCTCTGCCTTTCCTTCGGGAGTTGGGGGTAGTACACTTGACACTGTCTTCAGTGGTGTAACCACTGGTAAGTCACTTGTGCTCCTATGTGCAACCCCTAATGAAACTCATTGGGCCACAAACACATGGAAGCAGACTGGGAGGTAGTTGGGAGTGGGAGGGTCAGTGAGAGTGGAGGAGATGGCAAGAGGCAGGGTGAATAAAAATACCAACTGACCAAAAAGAACAATGCTGCCCTCCCTCAATATCTTAATTTCCAGGATTGCAAATACAGTGTTATATGTTAAAGTAGAGTTAAAGTTGCAAATGTAACTAGGATTGTCAATCAGACTTTATACACCAGTAGAAAAATCCTTCAGTATCTGGGCTTGTTATACTCTCAGTGTCCTTAAAAGTAGAAATGGAGACAGATGAGTTGAGTGATTGTAGTGTGAATGGATTGTAATTAGAGCAGAAATCAACTTGCCCATGTTTATAGCAAGTCTTTCTTTGTCCCATCAGCCAGCTCCCAAATAACCACATGGAGACTTATTATTAACTATGAAAGCATGGCTAATAGCTTAGGCTTGTTTTTAACTAGCTCCTATAACTTAAATGAACCCATTTCTATTTATTTGCATGCTTCCACATAGCTCCTGACTTGTTACCTCATCTTCTACATGTCATATTTCCTCCAGGTCTCCTCGAGACTCTGCCTTCTTTTGCCCAGCAGTCTCTCTGCTCTGAAAATCCTGCCTAGCTATTGGGCTGTTTAGTTTTTTTGTTAAACTAACCACAATGACATATCTTCACACAGTGTAAAGGAATATTCCACAACACATGTTAGCTGTGTGTCATGAGCCAAGTCGTGTGGGAAGCTTCTAAAAAAGAGATAAGAAAATGTGTTCTTCTCAGAGCTTAAGAGAAGATAACATAGTTCTATCAGTAATTTAATAAGAACCAAGTGAAACAGAGCTCCAAAATAATAAATGAGGGATGGACAATAAGTCTGCAAAATTAGAAGAGTGATTTTTTTTTTTAAAAAAAATGTATTTATGAGATTGGAGAGATAACTCAATAGTTAGGAGCGCTCACTGCTCACGCAGAGGACCCAGGTGTGGCTCCCAGCACTCATATGGTGGTTTATAACCATCTATAACTCCAGTTCCAGAGGATCTTATTCCTGCTTCTGAGCTCTGCAGGTACCAGGCACTCATGTGGTACATATACACACACATAGGCAAGATGCTCATATACATGAAACAACAGAAAAATGGGAAATCTTTTTTTTTCTTAATATGCTTGTTTTTGAACTCTGAAGACATAACACTTTAGCACAGGCCTTTCAAGGAGTGATAAAGAGCCACAGGTTGCTTACAGCTATTTACAACATTGGAGATGGATCAATACTGGGGGCTTTAAACTGGGCACAAGCTCGGGGACCAACTCATGATAGGAAATGCAGGTAGCAACTATCCCTTTCTGCTTTGGAGCCTAAACATTAGATCATAAAGAACAGCTTCTAGCTTACTTAACAACATCAACCTAAGCAATATTAATGCTAAATATTTCTCGGTTGGTTGGCTTATAAGAGTGAAGTATTGCTTTCCATCCAAAGGCTTTATGGCCAACCAAAAGGTGGCAATTCTTCTGCCCCTTCAATAAAATTGTGGAAACAAAACCCTGTACGCTCAGCTCGTCTTCTTTTTCTGTTGTGTCCACTTTGTTTTCCAAGCTGTATTGTTTTTTACTTTTGTTCTATTAACAATGCAGCTTCCTCTTTCCCTCTTTTCTATCTCCTCTCCCCAATACCTTTATCCTGACCATTATACCACCCTCTCTCTAATTGCTGTGTTCTGTCTTTGAGTTTCTGTTTTGAAATTCTTTTATCAATGAGACTACAATCTCTCCAAGAAGACTCTGGCCAGTCATGAAGCTCTTCGCCTTTAGAACAGGCTCTCCATGGAAAGCTATTTTCCTGAAGTGTGAACATTCTGAAAAAAAAATTTTCTTTCCTCTTCTTTTCTTTGCTGCCTTGAATCCAGTCCCATCCTGTTCCCAAAGACTTGGAATTCTCTGAGTATATGTAGTTGGTCATAAAGGCCACACTGAAGTTATAGTTTTCAGATTAAGACATCAGGTACCTGCTAGCTCTATGTTTTGCTGAGAACACCTGAGGTGGTGTGGCTTGGCCAAAAACACCTAAGGGTCTCATTGAAGCATTGGAACAAACTCATAGTTACTGTGACTGTTGCTATGGAGAACTCTTGAACTGCCTCTGGACTGCAGTGTTTCCTAATTGGTGAAGTGAGATAAGTCAAGGTGAACTCCCAATTCTTTGTCAACAACATGAGCCTATGAGCTTTAAAGAGCCCACAGGCCCTTTCCAGAGAAGCTAACAAGTATTCTTACTTATGAGCAAGGGAGAATCTTGCCCAGGTAGCTTCTGTAATGAAGTTCTATAAAGAATACAGATTTTTCTTCTGAAAATCTGGTTGTTTTGCAGTTAATAGCAAAAAAAAGTCTTCATTCCATGCTGACTTGGCTTAAGAATGTGAATCTCTCTGTCAGTTTTGATGGCGCATAAAGTCTTGGGGTTGATTGAGGATCAAAGCAAGATCAGAGGCCCCAGAGGACTAGTCTGTGGGATTGCCAGGAAAGGGCTGTTTTTGAATTCAGGGAACACATAGATTAGAAATGGTTATGCAAGATGCAGATGAATTCTTTATGCTCATCAGAACTTTACAGTCTCTTGAGCTTTGTGGTTTTCAACCAGCATGCATCAGAACACAGGGAGAGCTTGCTATGTGCACGTCCCTAGGCCCCACCTTGAGCTTTAGATTGAGCAGATCTGGGTGGAGCTAAACACTTTGCTGTACTAACAAGTTATCACATGCTGTTGGTGCTGATGGCATTGATGGTCCTGGAGTTTCAACTTGGAAGTGATTGCTACAGGTCTCATTCTCCTAACTTATATTTCCAAGAATCCTCAAGAGTGCTTGTTTAAAATGCTGGTTCCCAGGCTCTTCAGTGGAAAGTCTGACTCAGATTCACAGTGAAAGCTGAGCAGTTCTTAACGGCCATAAGGGGTTGGTGACGCTGCCAATTATCTATTGGTTTCATCGGAATCACCTGAAGGAACTTATTTAAAATGCCATTCCCTGTTGGAGAGGAGGCTCAATGGTTAGGGGCACTTACCTGTCTTGCAGAAGATCCAAATTTGGTCCCCAGTACCCACCTGGCAGCTCACAACCACCTGTGTGTAACTCTAGTTCCAGGAGATATGAGGTGCTCAAATAGCCTCCATGGGCATCAGACACATAGATGGTGTACAGACATATAGGCAGGCAAAACATCTATATACACCTTAAAACAAAAAGATAACTGATCCCTGAGACCTCTCTTAAAGACTCAAGTTGTGAAGGCTGGTGAGCTATATATCTTGAACGTCTTAAGTGACTTTGTCCAGCTCTAAGCTGTCCTGCTGTGTAAGGCAGGGTCCTAGGGAAGGGAAGACAATATTCCAGGGTTGGTGGAAGACCATGCGGTCTGCCTGCCTCTCTGTTTCTTCTGGTTGGGTGAGTCAGAGGCATCGTTTATTTCTTCTGCCACTGGCTTTCCAATGGAGAAGTCCAGGGAATTGGATACTGCCCTAAGATCCAGTGCTACCTCAGACTCCAACTGGAGGTCCCACAACACAAAATGACTTTGACAGTCACTATTCAGAATTTGTATCACAGGTTAAAGGGCAAGATCTACCCTTCCTTCTGATGCTAGTCACAAACAGGGTCTTCAGGGCATCCAAATAGCTCTTTGATGTGGCTACAAATTTAGAGCTCCTCACAGCCACTCCCCACCAAATATAGTAATTTCTACAACTCCAGGACACAAGAAAGTACCGTGTTTACTATCAGTATTTTGTTATAAAGGATGCAAATGGGTAGCCAGGTGAGACACAAAGGACAAAGTTCTGTTCATAAATGAAGTGGGTAAGCATAGGGAATAGCTTGATAACCTGGGACTCCACTTGGTTTGGACCAGGTACTCACTCTTCTTCTAGTACTGCACTTGGGAGCCCAGTTTCCTTATTTGCAGCTACTATGCACACACACACACACACACATACACACACACCCTTCTTTTAGTAATTCATCTAGCAATCTGGGATCCTCATAGTCATCAGGCTACACGTGTATCTGCTCACCTTAGCAACTACCTGTAATGTCTGTTTCATTTTAAATACATTTCTAATGCATTTAGGAATTGTGAGCAATGGGCTGATAGAACCTAGACTGGTTTGTTACACATACACACTAGGGCAACCTATGTCTTCCAAGTCCTCTACTTACTATTCTATGCTTATGCATAGTTGAGTGTACATATAGTTAAAATCAGATACATAGCGATAAGGAGCAGGTACAGTAGGAAAAAAATTACATAACTTAATCTGCCAACCAAAATAGAGAACCACCCATGCTATACTCCTGTGTAACCAAACTCCTCTCTTTGAACTAAACAATAATTAGAGTGCTTGTGGCCCACTAACACTCTAGACAGCATATCTATTTCTGGTCTATACTACCACTTTTCTTTGAATAAATTTTCCTTTCTAGTTTTCAATCCATGTGAATCTTTATTTCAATTCTTAGAATAAGAGGCCAACAACCTGGGAACATTTAGTCTAGACTGACCATGGTAATGGGAACATTGGTGTCTGTGGAGTCTGGGTATTGCAGGCACTTAGAAATCGCCTTTTCTAAAAAAGCACTGATTCCTCATTTCTGCCCTCAAGGTAATTGAAAGCATTATGAAAACCTGGTGTCTTTGCTGTTCTTTTGGGCATATTGCTGTATTAGTTCCTGCTTCCATTTGCTTTCTATTGCCATGATAAAACATTTTGACCAGAAACAGCCTGGGAAGGGAAGGGCATTTGGTTTATGCTTCCATCTCACAGCCCATTCAAGGGGCTGGAGAGATGGCTCAGAGGTTAAGAGCACTGACTGTTCTTCCAGAGGACCTGAGTTCAATTCCCAGCAAAACCACATGGTGGCTCACAGCCCATTCAAGCAGTAAGTGGAGGCAGAAATGAAACAGAGGCTGTAGAAGAGTAATGCTCAAGAGCATGCTTGTTAGGCCTTGCCTCACTTGGTCTCTTCTACAGCCTAGGATCATCTGCTCAGGAGTGACGCTGCCCACAGTGGACTGGACCCTTCCCACAAATCATCAGTCAAGAAAAATGCCTCCATAGACATACCCACAGGCCAGTCCGATGGGGGCAGTTTCACCTCTTTCTAGGTGACCCTTGTTTGTGTGATGTTGACAAAAACAGTTGCTCTTCCCATTACTTTGACAAATGGCTGACAAGAATGAGGAAAGGCCTCATGGTGCTTATAGAGGTTGCAGGGATATGTTTCTTCTTGACAAGGAAAGCATGTGGGCAGGAACAGAAGGCTGGAACAAACACAGGTGCCTAAGGAGATGGGGGAGGATTTCACAGTCCAACCACTATAGTCTCCTTTACTTTGCATCAGACTCGGGTTCGACTCTACACAGGCATGCTGCTGCCTAACATAGTCTGTTGGGATAGAGATAACTCTGCAGTCACCTTGGATTCCATGGGTAGCGAAGCCTCACAGGACAGATACTTGTGGTGGAAATGTTCTCTGTATGCTGTAAATAAAGTAACTGGTTTGGCCTGTGTGGAGCACCATAGAAGTGGGTGGAGTATCAGGAAAGAGACAGGTAGAAGGAGGGCAGAGTTAGTCTCCATCTGAACCCCAAGGAAGAATCATGTAAGCAATCCAGGTGAGCCATGGGCCGGGCCATCTGGCAGATAGAATACTAGATGGGTTGAATTAAGATGAAAGAGCTAGCTAGTAATGTGCTTGAGACATAGGCCACACAGTATGAAATTATTATAAGCGTCTGATCCATTTCTTTGGGGGGAAAAAGTCGCCGCGGGCAAGGTCCGAACCTCTGGCCCAAACAGGGCCAGAAATCTTCTACAACAGATACTTGCTTAGTATGGGCAATTATCTATGATGACAAGAAATATCCTTTTCCACACCAGAACCAGCTTATTACCTACACCAATAAGGACTCCTTCACCCTGCCTTGCAGAACCAAGACTGAGACAAAGATTACCTCGGCCGTGACAGCTTGATCACGTGCATTTCTCTCCTTTTGTTGATGTATTTAACTTAATGTTACATCAGTACCTTGAAGATTGACTGGGAGGTAGGGGGGACGGGGGAGTCGCTGAGTCCTGTGTTGGCTCTTCCCACTATGATTGAATCTCCTTTCTCTGGTGTTTGCTGTTATTGGTGAATCTCTTTATTTAACACTTTAAGACCAATAACTAAGCATATTCCTTTCTAGAAATGGGGGTTTGCCCCCAAACTCTTGATTTTAGGCACATCACCTGCTCATAGTTCACCTGTGCTTCAGCATTCATAATTTCTGTTCCACATGCGTAATAATTAAGATTAAATAATTAGACACATGACTAAATTTTCATCTCCAGTCCCAGCCCCCTTCTTAGAGAATAGTAGGAGAGACATCAAGTTCAAAGTCAGTAATAATTCACTGGGGATCTTTCTCTCATGGCCTGTTCCTCCTTGAATCTAGGTAAGGACTCACACTGAGTTTCCTCATTGGCATAAACTCAGATATAATCTGCATTGTCTCATGAAAAGCAACTGATCCTCTTACTGTGGCTGGAGAATGGAAATTGGCAAAAGCTGTGTCAAGATTAACATGTAGATGAAATCAGCTGGCAGAGAAAGTCTAGAACCTCTTTCCTGCCTGGGCTTTACAAAAGAAAGGAGCATGCTCTAGAAAAGACTGCTGGGCACAAACATGGCAGAGGCAGGTGCTACGCATGTGTGCTGGCCTAGTGCTTTTCACTTAGTTCACACGCCTCCTGACAAGCTTAGAAGTTTCTTTCCTTTCATATTAAATGGAGGACTCCTTTTCTACTTTAAATGGTATATTCCTGGTTCAATTCTTTCTCCTTCTCCTTTTTTTCTCCTTCTTCCTTCCCTCCCTCCTTTCTTTCCTTCCTTCCTTCCTTCCTTCCTCCTCTTCAATAGTTCTACAGGGGACTTTGATGGGGTTTGAATTAAGAAACCTAAATGAGATCACTGGGAGCTTGGGGTCGGAAACCAGGCAGGGTTACAATTGATAAAACCTCTGAAATACGGGAAGGTAGAATATCTTCACTGCAAAGAGAACACTCTTGTCTGTGGTTTTAGGTCATTTCTGGGAGGAGGATTGGGCCCCACACAAGGTCATACATCCAGACTGTAAACCTGGGTCCTTGTTACTTTAACATCAGCTATCTATATTTTATGCTGCCGGCCTTCACAGCAAAGGTGGATTGTGCTGGAATTCTCGATTCTCACCTGGTGAGAATGGCTTTAATAAGAAAGACTCCAGGATGAGAGGATTCTCTTCCTCTCATGTCTCCCAAACTCTCCTTTCCATTCTGCCCTGCTTAACTTCTCAATCTCATGCCCTACACCCTTTACAGTTCAGTGTGTAACTGTTCTGGCTGGAGTAGGGACATGTTAAAGGTAATTATACTTTACTGTATGGTGTTAGTGTTTTCCCTGCATGTATGCATGTATGTGTGTGTGTCACATGTGAGCCTGGTGCCTGAAGACGTCAGAAGATATCAGATCCCCTGGAACTGAAGTCATGATCACTTGGAAGATGCTGTGTGGGCTCTGGGAAGCAAACCTGAACGTTTTGAAAGAGCAGCCAGTACTTCAAAGCCCTGAGCCATCTCTCCAGCCCTAACAAGGTCTTCTAAAGAGAGACACGTGTTCTTTGTTCTTTAGCTATTGGGCTGTTGAGACAATGGAGCCCAAGGAATTGGAATTTCGTCAGAAGTTTCATTCTGATGAAAGGCAAAGGCTAACGCCTGTTGCTAGCAAGAGGGTTTATATCCTAGAATGACATTTCATGATAACTGTTAGGACACACCTGGAGCCGGGAGTTGAGACCATGAGGATGGCTGAACCACTCCCTCACCAGGACTGCTTAGGTATGCTTCCCTCCTGCCCTGGGAACAATCACTGAAATGAAGCTACCAAGGCTGTTAAAACTCCACGCACTATGGAGAGTCTGGAATGTCACAGATCCAGAGCCTAATTACACTGTCTCTTGGGCCATCCTTAGCCCCGCAAGGAGATACTTTGCCTGCCTCTGTGTCAGAAATAACATCTGACTATAGAAAAAAACCTTTTGGAATATATTACTTAACAGAACCCTATTTTTCACCAATTAAAGTTTTAAAAAGGCTACCGGATAATATCTGAGGCCTATAGTTGAGATTTCCCCATCTGACTAACCTGCTTCCGATTTTTCTACCCAAGCATTTTAAAAATATCTTGAATTATAACTTTTTTTTTTTGTTCTGTTAGTGTAAAAGCTCTACAATTTGGCTTCCACGTTGGAGCATGGATTTGGGGCAATCTAAACCCATGTTTCTTAGCCACGGTCACTCAAATTTGTTTTCAGAATAGACTATCATCTCTTAACCTCTTCCAGTTGAGAGCTATGATTTGCATTGACAAGTTAAATGTGAACTCTGTGTCAGATGAACTTGGGGGGGGGGTGTCACCAGGCCTTTTTTATCTGTTTCTGTTAGGATTCTGAGCAGTCTGGCATGGTACGAAATGAATTACTGGGTTATCTGGGGGCGGCAGGTGTCTATGAGTGCAGAGGCCTCATAGGGGACATTGTAGAAGGCAGTGGTGGGCGACAAAAGACACTTACAAGCTGTTTCCATGTAAAAGAATTTTCTTATTATGATAGAGGGGTATGGTTATGATAACAGAGAGGGGAAAGGGGGTAGAGAGGAAGTGGGAGGGAAGGAGGGCAAAAGAGAGAGGGAGGGATAGAAATGAAGAGCTCTCCCAAAGAGAGCAAAGGCAGACAGAGCATCACTGGCTCAGGAATTCTTAAGTGGAGCTTGAAGTCACAACCCAAGGGAGGGCGTGGCTTCAGAGACTAACAGGTCCTCTTTCTTTCTTTTTTTTTTTTTTTTTGGAATACCTTCCCACTTATAAATAACGCTGTCCATTTTAATACCAGCATTTAGTAAAATTGTAAAATTTCATTCCTTAAATACAAATCTATTTTTAAACAACAATACCATTCTTTTTCAATTTGTTGAAGACATATTGAACCCTGTATTCAAGATATCTTTATTTTTATACTTTAAATAAATTCAGATTCTCTTTTTTTTTTGTCTTTTTTTCCTTCTTTATTTATTTTGTATTTATCAAGAAAAACAGTAAAATGAATTTAAAATGCTGATAAGTTAACAATAACTATGAAGAAGATAAAAATCATAAGTATGACTTATCAAGGGTGATAATGCAAATAAGATTATTACACATATATTTACTTTGTGTTCAGCTTTCCCCCTGAATTTTTTCTTTTTCATCCCTGTATATCCTTATTCAAGGTCCCTTCCCCCTCCTGCCACATCAGGTCATCTTATCTTCTCCACAAATTCCCATCCCCTCCCTGGGCAGGGAGCAGACAGTCCTATGGTCCCACTGATGCAATAATGCTTAGATCCGTCTCCACTCCTGGCAAATCCAGTTTTGTCCCCCCTCCCTCAAGAGTGAGTCAGGTGTTCCTCTAGTTGGAGTGGAATCCGAAGGGTCAGTCCAGGGTGTTTCTAATCCCAAGCTGATTAGTGGTCATGGTTTGCAGCCTGGGCATGCTTGGCTTTTTTCTTGTTTGTTTGTTTAGAGACCACTAATGAGTGAGTACATCCCCTGCTTATCTTTCTGAGTTTGTGATACCTCGCTCAGGAGGATATTCTCCAAATCCATCCATTTGCCTGTGAATTTTAGGATATCATTTTTTCTTACTGCTGAGTAGTATTCCATTGTGTAGATGTACTACAGTTTGTTAATCCATTCTTCAGTTGAGGGACATCTAGGTTGTTTCCAGTTACTTGCTATTACAAATAATGCTGCTATGAACATAGTTGAGCTAATACCTTTGGAGTGTGAATGTGTCTCTTTAGGGTATACACCCAGAAGTGGTATTGCTGGGTCCTTGGTGAGATTGATTCTCCGTTTTCTGAGAAACCACCATATTGCATTCCAAAGTGGCTGAACAAGCTTACACTCCCACCAACAATGGAGGAGTGTTCCCCTTGCTCCATATCCTCTCCAACATAGGCTGTCATCTGTGCCTTTTATCTTAGCCAATCTAACAGGTGTTAGGTGGTATCACAAAGTTGTTTTGATTTGCATTTCTCTGATGGCTAAAGAGGATGAGCACTTTTTCAGGTGCCTTTCAAGCCATTCATAGCCCCTCTGCTGAGAATTCCCTTTTTAGATCTGAACCTCATTTTTTGATTGGGTTATTCAAGGTTTTTTTTTTTTTTCCTTCTTTATTTTGTATTTATCAAAAAAAAAAAACACAGTAAAAAGAATTTAAAATGTGGAAGAATGTGGAAGAGTTAACAATAACTATACAGAGGATAAGAATGATAAGCATGGCTTATCAAGGGTAGAAATACAAATAAGATTGCTACACCTATATTTTCTTTGTGTTCATCTTTCCCTCTGAATTTTTTTTTTCCATCCCTGTATATCCTTATTCAAGGTCTCTTCCCCCTCCCAACACAT
>PVIH01028226.1:0-15550 GCA_004025045.1 Sigmodon hispidus | reverse complement strand
AAAAAAATAAAAAAAATAAAAATTATATAATATTTATAATTTTCAATTTATTGAAATACATTTTAACTAAAAGAAGGGCTACACAGATGTTTCAGCAATTAAGGGGACTGCATGCTTTTGTAGAGAACTCTGTTTTCATTCTCAGAATGCACATTCCCATTTGTTGTAATGCCAGTACCAGTTATCTCCTGTCTTTTTCTAGGCTCTATATTTATTGTACACAAACACATATAGAGAAACATTTGACTATTTACTTTTAATTTAGGAAAAGGATATAATGAAATTCTTACAGCCCTTAGACTGACCACAAGTCAGGGCTAGTTAAAGTCTTTCTGGCCTTCCATGGGAGCATAAATGTGCTTTCTCTGAGTTAGCCTGCTTAAAGGCTAAGACAGCTTTATTCTAAGAGTAATAGGGCTCTTCATAACTGTTCCGTGAGCACCATAATAGTGCTGTTAAAAAATCCGTTGTGAAAAAATTTCTGTATTTGTGTTATCTATCATTGTATCTTTGAAAATTCTAACTTCAGAAAAGTTAATTTTGGATTGAACATCAACTCATACAGGTTCCAAAGCAATCTTTATCACTGTGTCATTTACTTGATTTTCAACTAAGTCATTTTAGTTTAGAATAAATATACGCCAAATTTATTTCTATTAATTTTATAATTTATATACTTTTCTGTATAACTTTGAGTATGAATACCCCTAAATGTCTCTTCTTTTACATTATGGTAATGTTCAGAAATGATTTCTTAATGTAGATTGCTTAGAAATAGAAAATATTCTGTATAAACATTTCCAGACTTCCTAAGTAGAATTCACATGCTTCTTTTGCTTATAAAAATATCATTGTTCTAGAAATAAAGCCCAAACTTTACTTTTTTAATTCATGTAAGAAATTATTCTTCTTTATTCATGTTGGATTTGATGGCCATTCTTGGAAGTTAAACCAACTATCTATATAATTAACAAAAACTCAGAGTTGAGTATACCTATGTGAAATTTTTACAGAATTTAAAATCAAAGAACCATCTTTAATCTGTATTATCTGAGGTGATACCAACTTTTCTTTGCTTGATATTTGTGCGTATCTTTATTCCCAGCATTTATGAGACAAAAGCAGTTGCATTTTCTGAGTTTAGTTTAAGGCTTATTCTTCACTTGCCTATGCTAATAGGTGATATTTTAATATTTATGTATCATAAGTTGCTAATTTTATTCTATGCCAAAAGCATCTATCTAATGTTAAGCACTAGACATGTTTTAAAATGGTATTAATAACTCTACAGAACAATAAGTATAGTGAACTTGAGTAATTATAGCCACATTTGCTTCATATAAAATATTTTTAAGCACTAAAATCTCTCTACTCATGAAGTTCACCTAACTTCAATAGTAAACCTGACTTAGTACTTCTATGTTTGGAAGGAAATTGAACATGAAAATATATTTACACTGAGTTAAGGTGAATGCTATTCATATGTATTAATGAGGAGATCATGAGTGACACATTATGTCAAAGCACATTGATGTACAAGCTTGTTCATGGAAACCCATGGTAGAAAGATCCAAGTCCTGAAAGATTTTCTATGGCCACTATTTATGAGGTCTAGCATGTATAAGTGCACTCACACTATCAACAAGACGTACATCACATATACATGTCTTTCTCACACTATCATACAGAAATACACAGACAAAATACATGTATATACATATATCAAACAAATATTTATACACTATTCAAACACAGAGACATGCAATCATAAAACAATACATTCAAATATTCACAGACAAAAAGACATATACAAACATACACAAAAACTAAGCTAGATACATACCACACAAACCCCCAAAACCCACACAAACACAGACACACACACATAAATACTCAAAAAGGCACACAAACACATACATATGCAAACTCTTTTTAAAACAGTATTAATATTTTAAGGACTCTTAGGGTCTGTGATGAATAAATTTACCTAGAAATGATTTTTTTTCTTGAATTTGCAATTTTTTATTTATATGACATAACAATATGTTCTGAGAAGTTCTGACTATAGATCTAGTTTTGGTAGCCATTAAAGAAATATTTGCAAAGTATAATACTTGATAGTATTTGATCAATATGAGAAGATGCATTACCACTTTTGCATTTTCTCCTATATCCTTAGAATAATTTTGATTCTTTATTTGTACCATATATGTATGGAACTGAAAATTATGAATACAGATGCAGAAATTCATAACTAATCACCATGCTGAGAGCTTTGGATTTAGGCTACTGAAAATACAGAAAGAATTATACATGTAATAGATGATTAATAATGGAAAACCCACTGAGATAGTTGACTTCAACAAGTGGGATCTCAGGGACTCTGTACTGAGAACTGTGGAATGGAAATGTGGGACTGGACTAAGTCCTCTAAAAGTGGGTGACAGTTGTATGGTGGCTGGTGAAAATTGTGATTTCGCTGGTAGTAGAACAAGAATATATTCCTAGTGCATGAATTAAACTTTTGGAGGCCATGCTATATGAAAGGATACCTTGCTCAGTTTTTCTGCAGTGGTGGATGAATGCGCTTGTCCTGAGTCAACTTGACATGTCAACCTTTTCCGAGTCCACATGAGAGGAGTTAATGGGGTAGGGTTGAGTTGAAGTAGAAGGGAGTGCTAGTAGGGGATGAGGAAAAGTGTGATTGATATGTAAAATTGAAAATCCATAAATAAAAATTATAAAAGCAAGTGTGATGGTTAGGGTTTAATCTATTTAAACAATTTTTTAGGCTTAACTAATAAAAAGCTTAACATTTTGATATAATAAAAATAGTCCTTGTTTTGGTTTGATTTGTGTTTATTGACACATTCTTTTTTTTTGTAATCAATTGGCCTGTAATTTGCATGTTCACTAGACTGATCTTGAATTCAAAGACAGATCCTTCTGCCTCTGACTACCAAGTGCTGGGAATAAAGGCTTATACCAGTAGGCCTGACCTTTGTTTTAGGTTCTATGAATGAGTTTCAATATGTGTTCCTTGTGGGTCTGCATTGATGAATAGAACATCCTAGCTTGAAGCTCAGAGGTATGCTTTTTTCTGACTCCAAGTGCTGGGATTAAAGTATATGATTGCATACCCAGAGGAATTTTTTTATATGTCCACTTATTGCCAATGTTGGTTTTAATTTAGTAAAGTAAAATAACATACTTAGGCTAAAATTTTGCACCAAACTTTTTTTTTTTATTTTGTGTCCTGGTCTTTAGTAGGCAAAATTGGCTTTCAATTTCATATTCACCTAAAATGACCATGCCTTGAAATGCTTAGTTCCACACAAGCCACCGGCCAGCTTTTGAAATAAACATGTAAAATGTGAAAATCCTGGGATTTTTCATACTAAATAGAAATTTCTTCAGAGTTTAAGAATAATTTTGTTTTTAATACATGTATAGGTAGTTTATATTTGAGCTTTTTCTCTTTGCCCCATTTCTACATAAATTAATTTTAAATCATCATTACCCAGCCTTTCTTTTGGAAAGTTTATTTGTCTTTAGAATTACAATTATTTGCATATGTTAAATTCCCCATTAACCCAGAGAGTTTTGTCTTGGAATGAAACCCAGGCAGTTCTGATACCAAGCAGTTGCTCTAGAACTGAGTAGCTCCCTTCTTAACAAATACTTGTGTGATGGGCTGGAGAGATGTGTCAGCATTGGCTGTTCTGCCTGTGGTTTACAGTTCAATTCTCAGCAACCACATTGTGGCTCACAACTATCTATATTGAGATTTGGTTTCATTGTCTGATGTGCAGGCAGAACACTGTTCATATAATAAATGAACACACCTTATAAAAGGAAAAAAAGAAATACTCTGGGATTTGAAAATTTTTTTTCTATGAATTTAATAAATAGATCAAACTTAATAAATCCTTTGTATTAGTTTTTATTTTATCTGTGTGTTTTCTCAAGGTAGAAAAATGTGTTTTAAGTGGCCTTATTTCTTAGTTTTTAAGCTTTTTTGTTTTATATATTCTATCATTGAATGGGACTCAAACTTTTCTATGAATAGTATTGAGATTGTATGTAAGAACATGTCTTGTTTTAGTTAAAAACTCAAAAAATAGGGGGCTGGAGAGGTGGCTCAGAGGTTAAGAGCACTGGCTGTTCTTCCAAAGGTCCTGAGTTCAGTTCCCAGCAAAACCACATGGTGGTTTACAACCATCTATAATGAGATCTGGTGCCCTCTTCTGTAAACTGTATGCATAATAAATAAATAAATATTTAAAAAAAACCTCAAAAAATAATTTTAGCACAATATATTGCCTTTTTAAAGAAATTAACTAATGAATTAATGATGTATTTGAATTAGTTTTGTTGACTAATTTTCCTGAACTTAATCTATGTATAGCAGGCTATGTCACCCATGTGGACTATCCTGCTACCTTCCAAGAGGTGGGTTTATTTGTGTTTGCTTTGTAATTTAATCCTTTATATTTCAATTATTTTCTTTATAATACATGCCTAAGTAAATGTTTATATATTGCAGCAAATAGAAAATCTGGCTACAAATTTCTGTCTTGCTGACAAGAGGTCAGTCATTTAGACTGAAATTTCCTTTTCTTCAGTTAGAATGAGGATATTTGATTTTATCCTCATTTAACTTAACTTCATGACACATTATCATTTTTATGAAACTACAAAGATATCATTGCTGTCTCTGTGAATATAATATTTTTTAAAATAATAACCATGTGCCAGGAAGGTCCAGATACATACAAATTATTAAATAAAATTTTTGTATTCCAAAAATATGTTCTTCTGGCAACTGAAACAGGATGTCTTATAGAAGGGACACTTAATGTCTAGCTGTGTCATTACACTAGACCTGCTTAGCCAGCTTGACAAAAGATCTGTTTGGAGTTTTCTATGAACCCTGGGTTCAGAATAAGGGAAACGATAACATATTCAGAATCCAAGGGATTTTGCTGACTATAATTTAGCTAAATAAAGCCCTGGTGAGTTTTTATATACTATTGCCTCTTTGTGTTTAAAGCCTAAAATATTATGTAGCTATTTCTGATTCACATATTTTTCTCATATTTCCTAATAAAAATAGTAGTTTTTATGATTTCACTTTACCTATGCATATGTCCTGTTACCTATGGAGGTCAGAATTGGATGTCAGACTCTCTGCAAATAGAATTAAAAATGGTTGTGAGTTCCTTTGTAGATGGTGAAAATCAAACTTAGGTTCCCTAGAAAAGTAATTAGTGCTGTTACTTGCTGTGCTTTTGTTTTAGTTTCTCAGTTTTTGCCACAAGATGGAAAATATGTTTGATATTTTTTCTGTTTGATGTTATTGCTATTGTTGATTTTTTGAAGTAGGCTCTTATGTAGCTTATGCTCATCTTGACCACATTTGAATTCTTGAGCTTCTGATTGTTTTTCGATATATCAAGAATTTCGGTGATTACAAGTTTGCACCTCTACCACAGCTGTTACATGTGTTGTAAGTGACATGTTATTTTTTGGCATGGTAAAGAGTCTAATACCTGGAGATATATCTCAAGCCCCTAATATGTTGTCTTAATAGTAATTTGTAGTTCTCATGTATAAGTTATATATGTGTAGTTTATATAGTCTTCTGGTAATCAGATTTTTACTGTTTTACCCATCCTTAAAAATGCTGACACACAATGCTCTATAATTTTTATTTTGACAATCATTTTAATTAAAACCAGTAGTTTTTTTATTTAAGGCAAGTTTTCTTTGTAGCACATATTAACCTCAACCTGAGCCTCTTATGGCGTCAGCTTTCTGATTTCAAAATAAACAGATGTATGACACTCAGTGCTCCCCATCCTTTTGTCTTGAGTCAAGGTCTTGTTAAGTAACCCAGGATGTCTTGGAACTCTAGCGTAGGTTGCTTCAGGCTTCTGAGTACAGCAATTCCAAGCATGAAATGCCACACTCATCATCAATAACTTTTTAGATGTAGCATACTTTTTAATGTTAATTTGCTATTTATTCTCTTCTTGTGCATGCACATTTTTGATAAAGCCATGTGAGTGTGGATGTTAAAAAACAACTCTCAGGAAATGTTTTTTCTCTTTTATTATGTAGATTCTATGAATGAAACTCGGGGTTTAGGTTCAGGGGTCAGGGATTTTGGCTTCTAACACATCTTGCATGCTCTTTAACACACTTCTATGTTAATAGACATACAATATTTAGACATAATGCTATTATATTATACTTATGAAAACTGTTAACACAATTGCATATGCATGGGGAAAGACAACAAAATTCCCAAAGGTTGCTCTAATATATTATTCCCTTCCATGGTTGTGTTGGCTACTTTTATTAATTTCACAAAAGCTAGGGTCATCTAAAAGAAGAGAGTCTTAATAGCAATGTTTTTATAATATTGTGATACATGCATCATATACGGTTCTGTAATTATTGGGCATGTACCAATTCTTCACATCTCAAAATACTGTTTTATTCCTTTTTCCACTGATAAATGCTAGAATTCATTCTCTGTTTATTTAAAAGTCACTTTGTAAAAGCTGGCATATGCAGTCTGCATTAAAATATGTTTTTCTGACATAGCAAAGCTACATACATAACAACATATGCATGCCTGAACCTTTCTTGACTTTGTTCTGTAAACCTTCATGAATAACATTTTATATACCTTCCTGGAAGATGTTTTTATTTCAATTGACTATGCTTCTCAGGTTCTCTTTACAGTTGACCTCAAAGTCCATGCAGTATGAAGGTGATTTTCTATAGTGTGTTTATACTTTTCCACATGTACATTAGTTTCATTTAATTTTACTGTCTGATAATTCCAGAAGGATATGAAAATTTAAGAAGATAGCAGCAACAGGTTCATGAACTTGTACTGAGAACAAACACTGGGACAAAAAGGACCCAGCAAGTAGAAACTGCAATTAATTGAATACAGCTAGCCAGGCTTTAGTCTTTATAGCATTTATTTGCATAATTTCATCAGCTATGGAGCTTTGCACACATCAGCTGGAGATTGATCTATCTTTTATAGGTCATGGTTAAGATAGATAAAAGAAGTTCTTTACTCTATTATCTGCTTGAGTGTGTCCTTAGTGGAGTGGCACCCTTCAGGGATGATCCAAACATGGGAGGTGAGACCAAGCAATTTCCCTGAAGAAATGTAGTGCTTAGTGACACTGTAATAGATGAAATTCTCAGTTTTCAGGTAAGTATGAAACTAGATTGATCAGAACATTCAGAGGCCCCGACTCTTAGTATACTGCCATATGGTGTCACATTCTGTATGAACAGTAAATGATGTCTAATGAATCGCTGGATGTACTGAAGGGGGTGAGAATTTATCCACTTCTTGGTTGTAGGGAAGGATTGTAATTGTTTTCCTCAAATTGGAACAATGAATGTCTGGCAAGTCTTCTATAATTTGAAAGTTGACTTCAATAGCACAAACTATATTTGGTATTAATATTTAAAACCTGGTGCAAGATATCAAGGTAAATGCTAAGAGATACATAAAAGGGTCACCACTTAGGAGAATTTTTCCATCCAATAAATGTTAAGATCAAAGGAGGTGCTGCTTCACTGCAGAAATGTACTAGTCTGCTCTGGTGCTTTACGGGAGTTTCCCAGCAGAGGTGTCCAGTATTTCTCTGCTCCATTACACTAGCAGTTTCTGACTGTTTCAGTCAATAAAGGTCTCCACTCAAAACTTATTTTATAAATTTATTTTGGAGAGAATCCAAAAGAGTGGTTGCCTCTGCCGTAGTAAAAAAATGGTAACTGTCAATTGGGCAGGCCCAAGCCTGATTGATATATTGCTCTAAGGGGCAGGAACAATCTGAGGAGAATATTTTTAGTGCTCAAATTGATCAGATTTCAATCCCTGAGCATGAATAACTTCTATATTGTTTGAAAATTATGCTCAGGGACTAGTTGTTTGTGTACTTAGTTGGTAAAAGATAGTGTTTCTTGGGGCTGAAGAAATGCCTTTGCTGTTGAGAGCACTGACTGTTTTTCAGGAGTACCTGAGTTTAATTCCTAACATCCACATGGCAGCTTGTGACTGTCTTTAATTTAATTTTTTTTTTTTTTTGGATTAGGAAAGATCCTTTTATTGGGGTGGACATGGAGCACGGGCTGGTCCATGATAAAATGATTAAGACAAAGATCCAAAAAGGCTGGCTCTCTCCTGCCCTGATGGGGGCTCAGAGTGAGGCCTGAGCATGGGAGGGATCTGGGAGGACCTGGGGACTGAGACCCCTCTGGCCTGTGGCTGGGAAGGAGCACAAAGGCCGCTCGGTGTGTTGGGAGAACAGGCTGCCTGGGGCTGTAGACCACAGTGTGGTCTCTGGTAGGTAGTCAGATGGGGGACACCAAGGTGCTTTAAAAAAAGCATCTACTAACACCTCATGGCTAGGCTTGGTGTCCCTTTACCAATGCTTGACACGACTTACAGCATAAATAAAAATCCAAGTAAAATAAAAACATGGGTCCTATGAGGTTGGAGGGTTCGTACTGGGTGTTGGAGGTGGGCTGTGCTTACACACGGGGGTGGGAGCGGACAGAGCAGATGGTCACGGGGAGCCATTCAGAGCCTAGGTGTCCTCGGCCATGTCGGGGCTGTCAGTCCGGGCCACCTTGTGGGGTGGCACTGAGGTCTCACCCTTGGCTTCCACCTGTTCTTGGTCTCTCTTCTTGGTGACATTCTTTTTGTCCCATTGCTGGTGCAGGTACCGCAGGAGGATGTTCGTCTTTTCTGTCACAATGACAAGACCTTGCACACGGAGTCTGTGTGGAACCTGCTGAAGTTGCTCTTGTTGTAGACGGGCAAGCCTTTCAGAAAGTCTGCCATCATCCACGTCCTTCACTGCCCCGGCCAGTGCTGCTGCCCCAACAGCGTCCTCCAGTAAATACATTTTTAATGAAAAAGCTGCTAAGATCTTGCATTGAAAAAATGAATATCACAAAGCCTTTCTTTGGTGTCTTTATAGCTCTCTGTAGTTATTTTGGGTTCTGTTTTAACCTGTGTGACAGGAACTAACTCCACCCTGCATAATATAGAGGGCTATACAAGCAAGCTCCCCCAATTGTATCTAGGACAAAGAAGAGAAAGTGCTTTCAGAATGCAAATAGGTAGCCTGATCAGCTCAGGGAGTCAAGGCCTAGTGCTATTGATTTGCATAACCCTGCTTACCTGTAAAAAGTTGTCTGTCTGGGGTGGAATTCAATTTCAAGAGTCTTTGGGCTGTGTCTATAAGTATATTGTAACCAAATGGGAACCATTGGCCAATCAGGTTCTTTAGGTGACCTGGGAGTCAGAACTAATGCAGGTTCCTTCCTGTTTCTGTTTTGGCTTTGAAGAGGAGCCTTCACTAGAAATTTTGTGTGCTGTGATGTTTGTGCTGCTGCAAGGAGCTGAGCAGAGCACACAGCTCAGCTGGGAAACCAGATCACGGTGAGTGAGGGGATGGTGTTCATAATTGGAATCAAACATATGTGGAAACTAGTATGGTTGCTCCTTCCCAGATCTTGGTCAGAACCTGAAGCCAGAATCTCTCTTCTTCCAGGCCCCATGGTCTCTTTGCACCTTTCTGCAACAAATGCCTCTGAGTAATGTTCTTCTGTTCTCTGAATCTGTTCACGAAATTTCACCTAGGAGCTGTGTGTAGAAATATCTTTATTTCATCTTCAACCTTTCTTTTGGTATACCCAGGGAAAGGAGGATGCCAGCTTGGAAAGATTTAAAATCTAAGTATTTTTGTTTTATATATTCTATCTTTAAAAAAAGACTCAATATTTTCTTTTGCTGAGATTATTTGAAATTTTTCTAAATAGACAAATGTGATCTCACACTTGGTGTTGTCCTAGTAACTTTTAAGACCTTGGATTATAGCTGTGTGCATGGGAAATATTATTAACCTTTCAGTTTTTTCTTCCACAGTATACATCCAAATTTATGCTTATGTATTGTAGCAAATGTTAAATTGGCCAACAGATATAGCTTTTGTTACTAGATGATAATCAATCATATGTCTCATTTTTTCTCTTGAAAGTTAGAGATCTTGAGTTCAGATTAATTAAATTCAGAATATGTTTTCAATTCTATAAAAGAATATATATATATATATATTTAGTGACATTTGCATTTAACTTTATCAAGACTGGCCTGATAAAACAAGAGTTTCATTTAGCTCCTCAGTAGGGAGGAGTAACATTCTTGGGAGAGCTAATTATAGTCTGGGGCCATGAATTTAGAAAGATTTTCCCAAGGGACTGCTTTTTTGAAAAACTAAACAACTCCTTCTCTAAAACCAGAGATTTGCTTAGAGGAGCTGGTAATGCTCTGTAATCAAGGTCTTTAGGAAAAGTTAACTTCAGATTTTTAGAACTCAACAGTTACTGACACATGGGTGTATAATTTTCTATTCCAAGGCCAATTTTAGTCTTAGTCAGAGATGTTCACCAGATACACTGTTTTCCCCTTATGTATTTTGTTTAATTAGCCTCTTCTAATTTTGCCCCTTCATATGATAGTTTCTGCTGACTTGATAGTAGTCACATTTTCCTTTAAACTTCTTTTGGAAGCATAATAGAAGATGTTATTTTTAAGACTCTGACTTGGCATTGGATATAGCTTGTACTAAACTTCCATACCTTAGTTTTTATTGTTTTCTACCTTTTCCTCTTTAAGAATTACCCAAAAATGAATATCTACTGGTATCAAAAATATTTTTTAATGTTTTTAGTCTGTGAAGTGATTTCTCCATGAGAAAGCATATTAATTCTAAAAAAAACTTGTACTTTCTTCCTTTCTGAAAATAGTTTCATAGACAAGTTCCCTTGTATTTATTCAGGTGGCCATCATCCCATTCTGTTTCTTTCCAGTGAATTGGTCTTGTTGTCTTTTGTACCTCACTTTTTAAATCCTTAAATAAATGTACCACCTCAAATTTTAAACTTCCCCATTTATGCCCTGTAGTCTTCTATTCACTGAAATCACAGGAAAATGTTATCATGTGCACCATTGCTTCTGCTTTCACCTACAAGCAAATATAGTTTATTGTGTATTATGAAGGGAGAAGCAGGGTAGATAAACATTTGCTTAAGTAGCCATTTCAAAAAAGGTACTGATTGTGATAGTGAGTTGTATTTTTTACCATCCAAGTTTGTTTTAATTTATGTCTCATGAATAATCATAAAATGTTTGTATGGATGTAAAGTTTGAAAAGGTCATCTAGAGTCAATGAACATTAAATTTGCAATTAGAAACATTTCAATGCAGATTTGTCCAGTGCTGTTGACAGAATTATTTCAACTCAAATGTTTGAGAAACAGGCTATTGAATGTAACTCTATGGGTAAGGTTACAGCTACTGGAAGAAGCTAGATATATGACAGAGGGGCACCATCTTGCTAGGCCACTTGAACTGTCCATTATGAGCTAGGTGTTATCAGGCACACCTTGTCCTCTGTAGCTTAGGTTAGCCTGATGCTAAGTAATTGAGAGTTGCATTGAATACTTAATCTTGCCTCTGCTGTCTAGTGCTGGTTGACAGTCCTGCAAGGACTTCAGGTTTGGGCCTTGACTGGTAAGTAAAAAGAATAAAATAAACAGGTTAATGAGTTACCTCCAATCTCCCTAACTTTTAGTGTGGACTTATAAATAAAGGGAGACCTATGCTAGAGTAGAGTTGATTAAAAAGATTGAAGCTGGTGGAGTTACATTACAGAAAGCAAGAATTAAGGCAGTGGTAGAGAGCTTTCACTTCAATAGTAACTTTCCTACTTCAATTGTTATTAGCAATGTAGAATGAGTTTTTCAATTTTAAATCCTCCAAAAATGCCCTATTTGGTCATTGCTTGGTTTCCACAGACCAAGGCAATCAAGACTCTATAAAATAGACTAAACTTTTGAAAAAGCATATTACTATAGTTACAGTAGTTTAACCATAATAGATCTGGATAAAATGTTGTACTATTTAATAAAATTGTAATTTTACTTGTTTTAGGTATACAACCTGAGAGAAAATATTTGGGAAATTATTGATGTGCTCTACTACAATATGCTCATAGTGTCTGTTTAAACTTTACAAAATATATTTTGGAGATTCTAACTATATCATATTGCTATTCTTTTTCTTGTTTTAAGGCTCTAGCATGACACCATATACTTTTCTAATTAGTGTCCTATATTTCTTTAACAATTGTCACACAATAACCTGTGTAAATGGGATGTGTGTTTGGCTACGGAATGATCCAGTTACAAAGCAATGAAATGCGTGTACAGAACATATTTTGTATAATGGGTTTTGAATAAAGAACAAGATATATCCAAGGAGAATGGAAGAATGCCTATGAAAATAGAAGACTTCTTGACTTAGTATATGTCTGCTGTGCTAGACAGGCAGAGCTGGAAGAACTATGATCTCTAGTAACTCAATAGATGATCTGCTTATAGTAAAATGTGAGCTCACAGGCATATCTAGTTGATTTAAGATAGAGTTCCTCCACCCTATATGAAGGCTGATTATAGTAGACCTCTGTATAGAATGAGCTCTGATGAACCAGTTCATGCAATAGGAATGGACTCTGGTCTAACTACAGGAAGCTCCACAAACTAACCATGCTGTTTGAGTTTACTTACTTTCCATGAAGGTTTGTGCGCTGTCATTTCAGAGTCAGTGACTTCTCAATAGCTTGGATCAGCTATCTTTTTGGCTCTTATGATTCTGATCACTTTGATCATATGATCTTTTCTCTTTAAGTGAAATTCAATGTCAAACTGTTGCTTAGCTATTGATCTCTGTTTCTGTCTCCATCAGTGGCTGAATGAAAATATTAAAATGGCTGTTAGTGTACTTATTCATTTGATTATAGCAAAAGTCCTGTTTAAGCACTCTCTTTACTATTGATTGGAGTCTTAGCTAGGTCTATCCTGAAGGTTCTGGGGTGTGTCTCTAGCACCAGATTTCTCTCTAACCCCACAATAGCTCTCTCTATCAAGGTATCTTTTAATATGTTCTCTGGATCTGTTAATTACCCCACTTAAACATTCCATTCTCACATGATTTCTTGCTGCCTCCTATTACTTCATCTCCTTTATAATCTAATTTTACTCAGAAGATCTATTTCTTTTTCCCAAGGGGATCCATGGATGTCTCCTTTATGTTCTTCCTCTTATTTACCTGCTCAGGGATTATATATTATAGCCTGGTTATTTTTGTCTTTATGCCTAAAATTCACTTATGAGTGAGTATATATCATGTCTATCCTTCTGAATCTGTATTACTTCACTCAGAATAATAGTCTCCATGTTAACTTTTTAGGAGTAGAAGAATAAAGATGAAGAGAAGAAAAAAGGATGAAGAAGAAGCTAGGAAATTAATAATTAGAGTAAGAACAGAGAATTAGAGTTTAGAAATTACAGACAACAGATAATAATAGACAATTAGAATGAAAGAACTAGAATTAAGACAGAAATAAAGAGCATATACAATACAAAATATTTGCCTATATTAAGTTATACTTTTTCTCTCTCTCTACTGGAGCACAATTTCTCAGAAGACCCTGAGTAGGATTTAGGCATTTATTTCTTCTGTACTTACATTCTATAGTTTAAGTCAGAAAAGTTCGCTAGAATCTAGGCAAGCTAATGCTGGGCATTCATAACAAAAATCTATATTTGTATTTTTATTTTGGAGTTGGGGGGCAGAATCCCCATGACAAAGAAAAAATAAACTGTAAATTTAAGCACACATAAAAAAAATCAATGAAGCATAGCAAATATTTTAAACATTAAAAGAAAGCAAATTTCAGCTCTGTGTGAGAGGGAACATCTTAAAGATTGTTGAAGAAGCCTAAGTTATTTTATTTTTTTAAAGTAAAATAGTATGTCAAATAATTTTTGCTAATCCATTTATTTCCAAAAATAGCTTCAAATCTTTTTTTTCATATTGGTTTGTAAAATCTAATATAACATCATTATTAATCCATACCTTTAAAGCATTATTATTCCAGTATTATATCTTCATGTTTAGCAACTGAATCATAAACACAATTGCAAACCCACACACACAACCCCTGAAAAATCCATTAGGTCAGGATAATACTATCAAAAAATACCTCCATTTAAAAAATAATTTTAAATTTTATTCAGTGCTACAAATTTATTTGTTTTTGTTTTATGTGCATTGGTGTTTTGCCTGCATGTATGTCTGAGTGAGAGTGTCAGGTTCTCTAGAACTAGAGCTACAGTCAGTTGTGAGCCACTGTGTGAGTGCTGAGTATTATACCCAGGGCTCCCAAAAGATTATTCTGTGTCTTAACCACTTAGCTATCTCTGTAGCCCCTTTATTCAGTCCACTAACTACCATTTTAAATGGTGGCTTTAGAACTGGAGAGAGTGTTTACTTTCTCTTTTCTTGGTGATTGGAGATTTGATGTATATGTTTCCCTTTTAAGCATCAAATTTCCTAATACTTAATTTAAATAGGTTAGAAGTATTAATGCCTACCTGATTAAATTAAGTAGCTTTTTAGTAAGTAACAGGTATGTATCAACTTTATAGGAACAAATATTCAAATCTGGCTATGTATCATGGTATATTTAATTTTCATCAGAAATAACAAACACTATTCTTCACTGTTTTATATCCTTAGCTTTATAGCATATGAAAGTTTTCTTGCAAATATACACAATGTGATACTGAGATATTTGCTAAAAGATTTTCATACTTGTAGTTAGAGTGTAAATCAAACTCTGGGACCTAAAGTTATGGAAATATAGGCTAGAAATTCCAGTGATTTAGGCTTTTCTAGAGTAACAAACTTATGGAATAAATCTCTCTCCCTCTCTCATATCTATCTATCTTATCTATCCATCTATCATTTATTTACTTCTTTTCTGTCTTTCTATACATTTATCTTTATGTTCAGAAACATCAGTAAACCCAGCCCTAGTCTGTTCTTT
This sequence comes from Sigmodon hispidus, assembly GCA_004025045.1. Taxonomy (NCBI): domain Eukaryota; kingdom Metazoa; phylum Chordata; class Mammalia; order Rodentia; family Cricetidae; genus Sigmodon; species Sigmodon hispidus. The sequence goes on along the minus strand of PVIH01028226.1, from coordinate 551 downwards.
CTCAGTCTACCAATAATAGGAAATACCCAAAGTAGTGAAAATGAGGCATTATCCAACTTGATATAAAGGTATGGTCTCCAGGCCTGGAAGACCTATGTATTGGGCATGACTGAGTAGAAAGTAACATGCCATTCTTCTTTCTTGTTTGTTTCTTTGAACTCCTGGAGGGAGGAGCTGACCTATCACTGAAGCCATGTAAAACAGTTCAACTTTCCAAGAATTCCTAATTTTCTACTTTCCTAAATTTAAATCTTTACATCAGTGACTGTTTCATATTAACCCTTAAAAATGTTTTTATATTAGTTGCTAATAAATAATTTCTGTTTTATTTGGTGTCCCTGAGTCTCTTGCTGCATGCTTAGCAGCATATGTCATCTATTTTATAGAGTAGAAACCATAGATATTAGGGTAAGTTCAGTATCTGCTGGGGCCTGGTTTTATGTATCATTTTACATTTTTAAGAAACTGGTGCCGACCGGGACCTGTGCTCTCTGCAGCGTCCCAGCGCACTCTGGAGCAGGGGCAGCTGAACTCTGCACCTGGCCACACCC
>PVIH01028225.1:0-15553 GCA_004025045.1 Sigmodon hispidus | reverse complement strand
TCCTATTATTCTCAAATTAGGTCTTTTCATGGTGTCCCAGATTTCCTGAACATTTTGAGTTATGGCTTTTTTAGTTTTACTATTTTCTTTGACTGATATATCTATTTGAGCTACTGAGTCTTCTACTTCAGAGATTCTATCTTCCATCTCTTGAACTCTGTTTGTTATGCTTGTATCTGTGGTTCCAGCTTTTTTCTTCAGGTTTTCTATTTCCATCTTTGCCTCATTTTGTGCCTTTTTTATTGCTTCTATTTCAGCTATTATTTCAGCTTTTAGTTCCTGGCATGTTTCTTTCATAGATTTGTTCATCTCTTCCAATTTTTTGTTTGTATTTTCTTCTATTTCTTTAAGGCTTTTTTTCATATCTTCTTTTAGAGCTTCGATGATCATCAAAAAGGAAGTTTTGGTGTTGCTTCCTTCTGTTTCCTCTTCATTGCTCAGTTCAGGTCTTGTATTTGTAAGATCGCCACTCTCTTCTGGAGTTACCATGTTGTCCTTTGTATTATTATGTAATTTTTTGCACTGACGTTTGCCCATGGCTTCAGTGGTTCACGATTGGATGGCTCCTGGTCAGTTGTGGCACTCGGGTTTGTGTGCCTCCTGTCACTTCTCTGGTTAGGGTCTGAGTCTGTCCTTCAGAGACCCCTGCAGTTGTTGGTTCGCTCAGTTCAAGGTGGCGGTGGGTAGCCGTGCAAATTCCCTCAGCAGGAGCTGTGGGTATGGTGACCGGCAGAGTTTATCTGCCCCTGCTCCAGAGTGTGCTGGGACTCTGCAAACAGCACTTGGTCCGGGAGCGGAACCGGAAGCTATGGGCTGTACTGTGAATTTGTATATCATTGAAATATAAAATGGATTCTGGGAGTGTACCTTAGTTGACAGAGCACTTGTCTTCTATGCACAAAGCTGACTTTGATTCCCACTGTGCATAACTGAAAATTATAACAGTCTACAGGTGAAAGCAAGATCATCAGAAGTATTCAAGGTTACACTCAGCTATATATGGAGTTCAAGGCTAACCTGGAATAAATGATATATATATTTATTTATATCATTGAAATAAATATCTCAAAACAAACAAACAACTAAATAAAATGATCATTTATATATTATAAAGCAAATCCTTATAAAATTCTGATCCTCACTCAAAGTTTTAGTATCATCTGACCACTCAAATTTCATGTTTTATCTGTATTGTAAACATGAATGGATAGGAACATACTCAGTGAGCTTGTATAAAATGGGAAATAACTATGTTGGTATGGTACAGACTTATATACCATGGGCAGAGAGGACTGCATTAGCAGACTAGAAAAAAAAAAAAAAACTTCCATCTTGCTGGCTTTAAAAAAATAAGCTGCTATACTCTGAAAAAGTCTGTTACTGAGACATACTATAGCAAGCGTGGGAGCTCCTTCTACATGAGGATGAGAGCACCCTCTGGCTGAGCCAGCAAAAGTACACAAATTTTCTAAGAAAGACCAAAAAAAAAAAAAAAAAAACCACAGTTTTATAGCCAGATAAAAATAAATATATTAGGATACTGGAGAGGTTGCTCAGTGATTTAGTGCACTGGTTGCTTTCCAGAGGACAGAGGTTCAATTCCCAGCACATACATGATGGCTCAGAGCATCTAGGATTGTAGTCCTAGGGTATCTGAAGCCCTCTTCTGGCTCCCATGGGTACTGCATGCACATGGTGCACTAATGTACAGACACTGTTACATGTAGAATTAAAGCAAACAACAACAAAACCTTTAAAAAATATAAAATATGATATTCACCAAAAAACAAAAATGACAGCTCATGCAGGAAAGGATGGGGAAAACTCCTCCACTGTTGGTGGGAGTGCAAACTTCCACAGCCAGTTTGGAAATCAATGTGGAAGTTTCTTAGAAAACTGGGAATCAATTCACCTTAAGACCCAGGTATACCACATTTGTGCATATATCTGAAGGATGCTCAGTCATACCACAAGGACATTTGAACTACTATGGTCATGCAACTTCATTCATAATCTGTCAAGTCAAGGAGCTGAGAATTCTAAAAAGTAAAGTGAATATTTTAGCTTTAAAACAAAAACAATTAGCTCAAGCTAATTGTAGCTGTATAGCATGTGTTCAGGACCGCTCTGGGACTATTGCAAGTAATTTACCCACCAGCACCATACCAAGACACATGTTGCGAGTTCTCCTATTTTATAAGTAAGCTCACATACCTTTAGTCATCATTATTTTATTTTTATAAAACTACCTGAAATATCACACAATATGTTTCCTTATAATGTTTATTTTCTATTTTTCCCATAAGAACATAAGTTCCATTAGGGCAAAGAAATCTGTCTACTCCCACCCTTCAATGTGTCATCAGCACCCACTGAAAGGATTCAGTTGATATTTGTTGAACAAATACTTGAAGTCAGCATTTCCATCCTCAAAGGGATTGTTTCAAAGGAAGTCTCTGGCTGATCCTTGCTTGAACAGAATGTCACAGCACAGCAAACAGTGTCATGCAAACAGGAGACTTGATAGATCATGGAGATAAGTTGACAGAAAGGTAGACAGCTGTGATCCTAAGCATAAAGACTTCTGAGTGTTCTAGAGGAAGTACCTCTCCTACCCCAGTCTGCTTTTAGAACCATATGAGGCATTGTGCTTGAGGCTGTAAAAATCTCATCTGTGATGACAAATAGGACCTTGACTGCCATTGTATTTAATGTGTTGTCCAAAGCTTGAAGAAGTAAGTGCCACAGAGAAAGCAGGGCTCAATAAATTCCAGAGGAAAAAAAAAAGAACATCAGTTTGTACATCAATTCTTACTCATTTTTATGTATTAAGACAATCACTGCCTTTGCAGATTTAAAAGTTGTCATGCAGAGTCTGTAAGAAATCCACAGTCATTTTACATATCACAATATGGAAGAAATTGGTATTCCACCCAACAAGAAAGTACTCAGTGCTGACTGTCAGACATTTTACTGGGTACAGATTATACAATTGATGCCTCAAGCAGCAATTCAAACTGCTGGGGGATGACATACAGAGATGATATAAATGGCACCAAATGCTATGTCAGGGATAGACACAGAAAGCTAAGAAAAGAAGCACAGACAGAAATCATTCACTTCATACTAGAGTATCTTCAGGATATTTCCTAAGAATGGCAGCCAATCAGATGCTTAACCGATGAGCTGAATCTACACAGTTAAAAGGGGCAGAACAGAGAATACAGAAAAGTAAAGTAAGCAGGAGGATGCAGGATAAATAAAAAAAATATTATGTAGAGCAAGAGCAATTAGTTATGGCCCCAGTGTAAAGTGTAAGGGGGAGAAAGACAAGAGGGGCTCAACAGTAGAAGAACACTGATCTTTAGCTTCTTCAGGATTGAGGGCAATTACTAAAGGATCTTAAGCAGTGTCATCAGAAGAAGGATCTGGGATCAACCAAGAGCTGGGTTATTCTGTGGGGATGTTTCCTGGAAGGACTGCTCCTCAGAGTGGACAGCACCTTCTGCTGGTTGTTCAGTGATAAAGAGGTCTAAGGAGATGCAGGGCTGGCTTTGTCAGTGACCTTATTCTCTGTAGCTGACCGTGTGAACTGTACTAATGCTGCTCTCCTCTAACATGGGAGTCTAGCTTCCTTGACCTTTCAAGATGGACTGGTTCTCAGCAGCCCTCCAGAAACCCTCCAGGCTTCTTCAGTGCCAGACTGGGACTGCTGAAACATCCATACTCATGAACAGAGTAGCTATCACATTCTCAACCTCTCTAGCATGCAGACTGCCATTGCTGAACTACCTGTCCTATGTTGTATAAACTCCTCTAATAAATCCTCTTTGTGATCTATATTCATTTTATTGGTTCTTTCCTCTAGAGAACACTTAATAATGCAGGTAGTACTATGCTAAGGAAAAAAGTTCATTGCATCCAGTTTTCCTGTTTTTAGCCATTTAAGATTGGATCACTGAGTTCAGATTTTGTACTAGTCTAGCCCACCCCTCATCACATTATGTTCTCATCAGCATTCTGCTTTCCTAATTTAGGCTGGGCCTGATAGCTGCTTGGGCAATGCAGGATTTTTACACAAAATTATATAGATCTAAGAGAATACAAGAGCCCACAACAAAGATCCTAGATACTATAAACATATAGATAAAAACAGACTTTCATCTTTAATTTGTAGGAAGCAATAAATCCACTTCACTTTTTAAAGCAGTTTGAACTGAGGTTTCTCTTTCTAGAAGCCCAAAGTATTCCTTGTTTCAGAATATGAGAACTATTCCATTCAAAGCCCTTGGGACAAAGTTCTTCAGTGGTGAGTCAACTGGCTAGACTGTGTGGGATTCTCACTATACTATGGACCAATTCTCTATAAAAGAATTCTGGGCAAGGCAGGTGTCAGGGTTTGAATGTCTTTTTCAAATCCCATAGGAATGTTAGCCTTCAAAAGTTATAATTAGTGCAATTTGAGAAGTGAGAGATCTTCGGAATGTGATTGGTTCTGAGAGGTTTTGTCTCATAAATGCAGCTTTCCATCAGTAGATTAATGGGCTGTTATGGAGGCTATACTGTAAGAATGAATTCTCTCTTGTTCATCTGCATCATCTTGCTAATATGATGTTCTGTACAACCTCAGGACTCTATTATGGAGTTTCTGCAAACAAGCAAGCAGGCCTTTACAGATGTAGTCCTGTGACCATCTGATTGATAGTTTTGAGATGGACCCAAACATGAGCATGTACATCCTAGTGGGAGAGAGACTATGGACAAGGTCTGAGGAAACTCTTCATATGGCTAGAATTATAGGTCACAGAATTTTAGTCCTGGTGGTAGACAGTCCACAGCACTCCTGGCCACCCCTCTGAATGTGAGCCTTGTTATGACAATCTTTTCTAGTACCTTGAAGGCAAAGTGGTACCAAGAAAGAGTATTAAGAGAAAGATTTTCTAGATTCTAATGCTTAAAGTCATTACACATTTAATTTGTTCTTCATCTGATGGCAACATCTCTAAAAGAGGTTGTTTAAGATCTGTGTATGTTTTAGTCAGCTCTGCTGTCAGCTGTTCTCTAGTTAGTGACATTTAGGGTGCATTCACAGTTTAAAATGAAGAACCACATATGTGCGTGTTTTCTCTCTGTGTTTGTGGAGTGTGCAATTTTGATCAGGAGCGGTGTCAGATGCAATGGTTTGTTACTGTTCATCATAAGTCCATGTTCACAGGTAAGAGACATATTCAGGAGCAGCTGGATTCAGAGGTTTAGATAATGCTGTAAGGCCTCACCACTTTCTCCACCTCTGAAGTGGTCTTTCCTTTGTTTGGCCCCTTTATGGTATTGGGTGCTAATGTTTAAAGACATCTGCTAGAAACTTTACATTAGCACCTCATAGCTCCAATTTCAATTTCTTTCTTCCTTCCCTCATTCCTTCCTTCCATTCTTTCTTTCTCACTCTTTCTATCTCTCTCTCTCTTTTTCGGAGAGTCCCAGGAAGACTCCTGGGCCCACTGGGTAATGGCCTTACCCTAAAGAAATCCTGGAATGTACTAAGTGAAGGGAACAGTGACAGTTAGGTTTGGTTATCTTCTTCCAAGCTACTTGTAGAGAAGATAGGGAGACTGAGCCAGAAGGGAAAGGGGATTTTTTTTTTCAATCATAACAGGAGTGCTGCATTAGCAAATTCCAACTTTTTCCCTTCAGAGTGTTGTAGGCTAAGATAACTAGGTAAAATCATGGTCTGCTTTAGAAAAATCAAGCCTTTGCATCTATAAAAAGTCAGGACTGACCAGAATACAATTAAAGAGACACTAGTGGGTGGACCCAGTGAGGGACTACAGAACACAATATAATACTGAATTTAAAAACATTAGCTTTTAAGATTTTAAAAACAAAGGGCTTTTGGTTCCCCAGTTTTACTGCATTATTGCTCATCATGTGTCCTACTGGGTTTGGAAATTATGGTGAGATTGAAGCAGATGATTAGGTGGGGGAAGAAATAGCAGGATCAAAACAACTGAGAGTAAATTAGCAAAAACTCTTACATCACAAAACATTTGGGAATGTGAGGCCACCAGGGGCTGTGAATCCCTGCCAGCAGCATAGGAACAAAAGCATTTTCTTAAGAATTTTTAAGTTTTGCTTTCCTCTCAGATTGTTAATTGAGCTGAATAATAACACAGCAGAAAAAGATGATTTTTAGAGTTAAAGTAATTTTGTGCTCCCTAAATTGTGCAAGACCCTGGTTGAGATCTGAGTGGTATAGCCATGTCTTCTAAAAAGCTGAGATGTGGGGCTATGTATATGTATCTGCACACTTTTCCAGGGACATGGCAAAGTTCATGTGCAAATCTACAGGTTGTGATATTCATCTTAGTGATCATTGTAATGATTAATCATGAGTGTCAACTTGACAGGCTATAGAATTACCTAGCATACAAGTCTCCAGGCATGCCTGAATCTGAGGGGCCTTCTAGTTTGGATTGAAAGGGCAGCACCACTCCCTGGGTTGGGATCCTAGACTGTATAAAAATGAGAAAGCAGCTGGCCAAAACCATTCCTCTCTTTCTGCTTCTTGACTATAAAAGCAATTACACAAGATATTTCAAATTGTCCCCCACTGACTGTGTTAGAAGTTAGGATTAGGAAGTCAAGCAAGGGGGCTGGAGAGGTGGCTCAGAGGTTAAGAGCACTGACTGCTCTTCTAGAGGTCATGAGTTCAATTCCCAGCAACCACATGGTGGCTCACAACCATCTGTAAAAAGGTCTGGCACCCTCATCTGGCATACAGGGACACATGCAAGCAGAACACTGTATACAAAATAAATAAATTTTTTTTAAAAAAAGGAAGTCAAGCAAAACCTTGGTCATAGTTAGAACTTCTACTGCTGTGAAGAGACACCATGACTACAGCAACTCTTATAAGAAAAAAGTTTAATTTGGGTAGCTGGCTTACAGTTCAGAGGTTTAGTCCATTGTCATGGCAGGAAGCAGACATGGTACTGGAGATGGTATTTAGATTGGCAGACCACAGGAAAAGAGAGAGAGATTGTGCCTGGCTTGAACATTAGAAACCTCAAATCCCACCCCTAGTAACATACTTCCTCCAACAATGCAGCACCTACTCCAACAAGGACACATGTCCTAATTCTTTCAAATAATGTGACTCCCTATGAACCTATGGGGCCATTTTCATTTAAAGTGCTACACCCTTCCATCTCTTTTTATTTGTGTCAGGTATTTTGTCATAGTAACAAGAGGCACAGCTATTAGAGTGATAAAATGAGAGGAAGAACCTTTTCCAAAGGGGTCCTGTGAGGTCCAAATTTACATTTAAGTCTTAATTACTGTGACTAAGAGATCCATGAAACAAAAATGCCTTTGATCTGTAGCCCAAGGACATATAGTTCCTGGAATGGTGGAGGCCATTGTTTATGGGAGATTACAACCCACATGTTTTCACTCCCCTAAATAAGTTTATTTAACTCAACTATACAAGATGTGATTGATCACATATGGACAGGAAAGGCAAAGCAGAAAATATATCAGGATATCTGCTTTCCCTGATTGGACCTGATAGAAAATACTTTAAGCTCCCACAAATCGATCAACCTTGTCAGTATTTAATTAAAGCTTGCTTCAAATTTGGCTTTAAGCTGTGGTAGTGGTCTTATTCTTGACTTGTGGGATTAGCTGGCCCATGGCAATATCTACTGGGATGGGTGTGGTGGTTATACTCTTGCAGCAGTGATGTGGAAGGATACTGTGTCTAAAAGCATTGTGTGGATCCAAAAGACCTGTTTAAATTGGTAGTAGTCAACATTTGTATAGGTAATAAACATTCCTTGAGTTTTAGCTGCTGATACAATAAGCAATACTCTATGGCTCACAGTTTGTGGCTGGCTGCTGATCTGTTAGTCAAGGCTGTTTCTGCTATATCTTCTCATTCCAGGATAAGGTGGATAGAGCTCCTTGTGTGCTGTGCCCAAGACAGAGCCATAAGGCTAAAGGTATCAAGTGGTATCACATGATATATCTCAAAGTCATTGCATGGACTGGCTTATTATCAAGTCTGTATTCTATGATCTAAAGCAAGTGTTGTAGTTAGGGTTTCTATTGCTGTGAAGAGACACCATGATCACAGCAAATCTTATAAAGGAAAAAAAACATTTAATTCTGGTGGCTTATACAATTTTGAGAGGTTTAGTCCATTATTACAATGGTGTGACATGGTGGTTTACAGGCAGACATAATGCTGGAGAAGAAGCTGAGAGTCCTATATCTTGATCCATAGGCAATAGGAAGTGATCTGAGACACTGGGCTTCTCAGCATATATGAGAGCTCAAAGCCCACCCTCATAATAACATACTTCCTCTAACAAGGCCAGACCTACTACAACAAAGCCATACCTTCTATTAGTGCCACTCACAATGAGCTTATGGAACCAATTATATTCAAAGTACCACAGCAATCAATAAGACCAAGTCCAAGGTTGCTGATCTAAGACCCAAACAAGAGCTCAAAGAGTCATATCATATAGAGCAAATACTATGGTGTACTCCAGTCTGATTTCTCTGCTGGTGGAAGTGAATACATTATTTAGGACTCAGATTATTTAATGAGACAACCGTACTGCTTGCTTGTTTATAGATTGTATTTCTTACTTTTCTTGTTATTGTGACATAATACTCAACAAAAGCAACTTAGGAAAGGACCAGCTTATTTTGCCTTTCAGTTTGAGAAGATGCTGTCTTTGTACTGGGTAAGGGATGGTAGCAGGAATGTGAGGTTAGGGTTATATTTGTCTACAGTCAGGAAGCAGAAAGATAAATATTGGTGCTCAGCTCCGCCCCTTATATTAAGGCTGGATTCCTAGCCAATAGGATAGTGTTAGGACTGGGTCTACTCTGTTCAGCTAAATCTTTCTGACCCTCCCTTAAAGATACACTTAAAGGTGTGTCTCCTAGGTGATTTTAAATCTAGATTCCTTGATTATGGATACTGACCACCACAGAGAATGAGGGCTTAATCAGATGATACATATACAAAGCATGGTATAGTGTCTTGGAGAGACTGAGCATTTGTCAAAAGAAAACTTAATGCTGTATTATTGTTAATCTGAAGTACTGTATTAAAGGCAGAGCTTGTGAGGAAGACGAAGGCCAGCACTGGTGAGAGGGAGGTTTAGGTTCGGTGAACCAAAAGTGAAGATACCAGCCCAACAGCTGGGTTACAGAGTTTAGGGTGCTAAGAAAATAGAGGCATGTCAGACCCAATGTTCATAAACACTATACAATAGGGAAAACAAAGGCATGCATGATGAACAATGGTTCAGATCCTTCTCCAACAGGCTTGCCATGGTCTGAGAAAGGCTGAGGCTTTATCAGTCTCAGCTGGTCACATACCTTCCTGCAGACCAGGCAGACTGGAGACCCCAGAAGACCACACCTACCAGTCTACACTCCTTGCACATTCTGCCCACTGCTTCTCCTCTGGCTACTGCTTTTTCATGCTATTCTGTGCCTCCTTTTGTACAACCTGTGTGGATATTTGTTAGGTATTTAGTAAATCCTGGGATATCAGAGAGACCACACAGTCAAATTCTAGGCAGACAGCTCAGGAAATCCTTGATCCTTGAATACAAGGATAAACAGCTGAGAGTCAATCACACACTTTTAATCCCAGCCCAGGGAAAGTGGGAGTGGTGACCAACATCCTTAATCTCGTAACTCCAGAGACAGAACTTCTTCTGTTTCTGTGAGCTCAAGGCTACACGCCTTTAATCCTAACCTGGATGGGATAGAGTATATAAGAGCCCATAGAAACCCAGCAGAAACAAAAGCAACTGGCAGAAATGACCAGCAGAAGCAACCAAAAGTGAAGCTGAAGAAGTTGCAAGACAGCTGGGTGAGAATTGACGATGGTGTTTCCTTTCTCTGATATTTCAGCCTTCCCACAATATTTGGCTTAGAGTCTTCTTTTCTTAGAACCCAAATGTGTACTACCACAAACCTGCACCCCCCTTTCTACCATCCCTGGTTTTCCTATGGGGTTTAGTATTAATCACATCTGACCACCACTAACATCCCAATGGGGCTGTCTCTCTTCCTCACAGCCTTTCTGCTCCATATTAATGTACAATGCTCCCTCCTCAGTTAACCTTTTACCTCTCCTCTCTGTTTTCATTCCTTGAAGACCAAGGTCCCTCTTTCCTGGGGTTTTCTTTCCAACCTAAGCCCTGCCTCTAAGCCACTCCAATAAGTGAGGTCTGGTTGGTATTTTATATTTGAGCATCCTGGGGAAGCTGAAGAAACCTGGCTTCACATTCAATGTGCCCACAAAGAATTTTGTCTGAGGGCTTATGAAATGTGAGCTATTTTGAAAGAATTTTCTGTGTTCTGCCACAGAGCAGGTAATGCTAACTTTACCAAACTACTTCAGTAAGTCTGAAAGCAGAGCTCTGTGACACAATGTCGGAGGCACAGTGGGTATAGCTGTCATTTTCAGGAGAGTTGAAGCAGAATAATCACAGCATGAGATGGGAAGTAAAGCATGGTATCTTACTGAAGTCAGTACCCTCATGGAGGATGCTTTCTTCTTCAGAACAGGAGGCTATGATGTTGCCCTATTCTTTCTTCCACATTGTGGCAGGACACAGCAGGGATGACTATTCTTGTCTGAGAAGATAAGATCTGCTTACAAGGCCCGTGCACACATCTAGCAAGGGACATCAAAAGTAATGAAGCCTCATCTTGGTAAGGGCCCCTGCAGTGTAAAAGCTGCTCTCAGAATAGGGACAAGACTGGAATGGCAGCTGTAGAGGCCAGGCTATGTCCACTTCCTGCCTTGCCTTCCTCCCCTTCTGTCTTTGCACCTTTCACCTTCTCAGTTTCACACTCACAAGTTCTCAGAGTGTCAAGGTCCAGAGGATCCTGACTGGACTTGAGTTTAGTAGTGTTTCTGTCTTTGTGGGTCCTAAAGGTATTTTTCTTAAAGCTCCTCCCAAATTGGCATGGTGGTGGTCACAGGCTATGAAATGTTTCCAGCAGGGGCTTTTCTCATTAACTTTTTAACATATAGTTTAAACACATAATTTTCTAGCATTGTCACTGACCTGGCATATAAGTACATTACAGATGTGTTCTGTACATCTGCCAATGCATAAGCCATGGTAGGTTAAAGGGACTTCATTCTGTTTCTCTTTCTCAATCAGCCAACACTGACCATCTGCCCATGTGCTGAGATCTACCCAAAGGTTTCATCAGTTATATATGGATGAGATATAAATCCTATTTGCAGTAATTATTCACATCTTACTCATGAAATTAAATAAAATTAGAAGATAGCATTACAGCTAATGTGAGATGTCTTCCTGTATGCTGTGAATTATCAAATGGATAATAAAGGAACTGTTTTAGCTCATGGCAAGGTGTCTCAGAAGCAGGCAGGAAATGTGAGCATAGATAAAGGAGGAGGACAGAGTTAAACAGACACTGTGAGGTGCTGATGATGAGAGAGGAAGATGTAAAGGAACCCAGGTTAGACAAGACATTGGTTAATAGAAATGTGGCAAGACATTGGTTAATAGAAATGGATTAAGATGTGAGAGCTAGCTAGCAATAAGTCTGAGCTTATAGACCAAACAACATGTAACTAATCTAAGCTTCTGTGTGTTTCTTTGGGCCTTTGAAATAGCTGGTTCAGATCTTAGGGCTAGCCTGAGCCAGAAACTTTGTTCTGCAAATGGTGCACCAACATGGGGCATTTACATCCACATAAACCCTGAGAAACCTGAAAAGGGATCTGGAGCACAGAAACAAAACCAAAAGCATCTTTTGAGTTGTGTCTCCCAAGTGGGCCATGGTACCCTGGCGTGGCATGCAAGCTTGAGCTAAAAAATGTTGGACTTTCAGAGTGCAGCATAAACAGCAACAAAGCTGGATCCTGACGTCTCACAAGGGCCTTGCTAAACCATGTGCTGATTATGACAGATTTAAGGATATTGCTCTCACAGACAAAAAGGGAATGAAGTCAAAGATGGCTTCTTAGTAACAGCATTTTCTTTCTTTCTTTTTTTTTTTTAATAAAATAAGGTCCTTTTTTTTCCATGTATCCCCTTGTTCTCCCTTCCTTCCCCCTCTCAATTCCTCCCAGTCAGCCCTCAGCCTCCCTCCTCCTCTTTCCCCCATCCCCTCCCCAAAAAGGGCAAGAAGTCCCAAGGTGGATCAGCTCAGCATCCACTCCAGGCAGGTCTGATTTCCTCATCCTAATTTCAAGACTTGGTTAGGTGTTCCCTGGGAAAAAATGGGTTCCAAAGTGCCAGTTCACGCATAGAAACACAGTCTGCTCCTCCCCTCGAGGCTCCACGTATTGTCCATGTCAGTGGACAGTTGCCTACCCTTGGAGGGCCTAGTTCATTTTCTTGAAGGTTCCCAATGGCTGTTCTTAATTCAGTGCTCCAGCCAGCCATCAATGTGGAAATTTTCCTCATTAGCCCTATCCCCTTGCTCATATAGACTCTCCTCCCCTGCTCTTAGCTAGACCAGGAGCTCAGCCATGTAGCTCTCCCTCTACCTCTATTCATTATTGGATGTAAGTTCTGTGATGGCACTTGAGATAGCTATTCATTTGATTATAGGGAAAGTCCTGTCTAGGCAACACCTTCATTATTGGTTGGAAATCTAGCCAAGGACATCATGTGGGTTCTTGGAGTTTTTCCTATCACCCAGTCTTTTTCCAACCCCACATTGGCTTCCTTTATTAAGATCTCCATCTCTCTTTTTTTCTTCTTCCCTGTTGTTCCACTTACCCAATCATCCCCTTCTCTCATGATTTGTTCCCACATCTTCTTAGTTGTGGCCCCTTATGCTGCCAATTAGCTAGAAAGCTCTTCTCAGATATATTCAATGGAAAAAGATAGTATATTCAACAACTGGTGTTGGCATAATTAGATGGTAGTTTATAGGAAAATGAAAATAGATCCAAACATATCACCTTGTACAAAATGTAAATCCAAGTGCATCAAAGACCTCAACATAAGCCCAGCTACACTGAACTTGTTAGAAAATAAAGTGGACAATACCCTCCAATGAATTGGCACAGGTGACCACTTCCTAAATATAACACCAGTAGCATAGACACTAAGAACAACAATCAATAAGTGGGACCTCCTGAAACTGAGAAGCTTCTGTAAAGCCAAGGGCACAGTCAATAAGATAAAACGACAGCCTACAGAATGGGAAAAGATTTTCACCAACCCTAGTGACAGAGGATTGATCTCTAAAATATATAGAGAACTCAAGAAACTAGAGCCCAAAATCCTAAATAAGCCAATTTAAAAATAGGGTTTTGAACTAAAATGGTAATTCTCAACAGAAGAATTACAAATGACTGAAAGGCACTTGTAAAATTGTTCAATATCTTTAGCCATCAGAGAAATGCAAATCAAAACAACTTTGAGATAGCACCTTACACCTGTCAGAATGGCTAAGATAAAAGACACAGATGACAGCCTATGCTGGAGAGGTTGTGAAGCAAGGGGAACACTTCTCCATTGTTGGTGGGGTGTAAGCTTGTTCAGCCACTTTGAAATGCAGTATGGCAGTTTCTCAGAAAACTGGGAATCAACCTCCCTAAGGATCCAGCAATACCACTACTGGGCATATACCCTAAAGATGAACATTCACACTCCAAAGGCATTAGCTCAACTATGTTCATAGCAGCATTATTTGTAACAGCAAGAACCCGGAAACAACCTAGATGCCCATCAACTGGAGTACGGATTAACATACTGTGGTACATTTATACAATGGAGTACTACTCAGCAGTAAGAAAAAAATGATATCCTAAAATTTGCAGGCAAATGGATGGATTTGGAGAATATCCTCCTGAGCGAGGTATCACAAACCCAGAAAGATAAGCATGGGATGTACTAACTTATTAGTGGACTTTAAACAAAAAGCTAAGCATGTCCAAGCTGCAAACCACAATCACTGAACAGCTTGGGATCTGAAGCACCTTGGACCAGCACCTTGGAGCTCATTCCCTCCATACGAACACTTGATGTTGGAGTGGGGATCTGCCAGGAGTGGATGCTGAACTAAGCCACCTTGGGACCTTGGGACCTCCTACCCTTGCTGGGAGAACTTGAGGAGATGGGGAGAAGAAAGAGTGACTGGGAGGGGCAGGAGGGGGAAGGGAGTTTGAACAAGAGGATTCATGGATTAAAAAATGAGACTTTAAACATAATAAAAACGAAAAAGAAAAGAAGATATAAGTTAAAGACAGATCTTAAAAAAACTCTGGTTTACAGTGTATTTAAAAATATACATAAACTTGAGAAAGAAAAGAAAAAGGAAAAAGCATAAAGTTATTTAAAAAATAAAATTACATATATATGCCATGTAAAAATGGAAAATACACAGAGTCTGGATTATGTCTATTATTGTGGGTTTTTTAATTTTTTAATTGTTAATGAGCAGAAAATCATTAACTGCAGAAAAACAATTGATTGTAAAGGCTTCCAAGTTACACAAACATATATATTTTAAAGGTACCTTGGCTTTGAAATTTCTGTCCAAGGATATGTTGCTTTGGAAAAGAAGTTCTGCTTTTGTTTCCACAGAAGATGAGAATTTGTGGGATGCTTCCAGACTAATATGGTTTGATCAAGAAAGACATCTTGAAAAAAATCTCAAAAAAAAAAAAAGAAAAAAAAATCCCTGATGAAAAAAAATGGCCACATCCACTTTAAGGATGCCAACTAAGACACTCTAGCCTCAGGATCCCTGTAAGATTGCCAGTGCTTCTAAACAACAGGAAGTATTTTATAGAAAACTATGCCCAAATTCCCAAAATATTATTTATAAATGTTTGTTTTTATTATAAATGATTAATAGTCATAGTCAGTCTCTTTCTAGGGCAAAAAGGGAATATGTAGTAAAAATGATTTTAAAAGACTATTAAATCTACTTAATAAAAAACAGCTTTTAATCTCAAAATATTTTACCTTGATATGGATTTTGGTTTGTTGATACGAATTTACAAAAAAAAAATTAAAATTAAAATTAAAAAAAACAAATTTAAGATCATTTTTTTTCTTCTTTATTTTGTATTTATCAAAAAAACAGTAAAAAGAATTTTAAAAAAAATGCTGAAGAGTTAACAATAACTATACAGAGGATAATAATCATAAGCATGGCTTATCAAGGGTGGATATACAAATAAGATTACTACACATATATTTTCTTTGTGTTCAGCTTTCCCTCTGAATTTTTTTTTCCATCCCTGTATATCCTTATTGAAGGTCTCTTCCCCCTCCCACCACATCTGATCATTTTTCTTCTCTGCAACTCCCCATCCCCTCACTGGGCAGGGAGCAGACAGTCCTATGGTCACACTGGCCCAACAATGCTTGGATCAGTCTTCACTCCCGGCCAAATCCAGTTTTGTCCCCCCTCCCTCAAGAGTGAGTCAGGTGTTCCTATAGATGGACTGGGGTTTGAAGGGTCAGTCCAGGGTGTTTCTGATCCCAAGCTATTCAGTGGTTGTGGTTTGCTGCTTGGG
>PVIH01028224.1:0-15553 GCA_004025045.1 Sigmodon hispidus | reverse complement strand
TATGTGTGTGTGTGTGGTGTGTGTGGTGTGTGTGTGTGTGTGTGTGTGTGTGTGTGTGTGGTGTGTGGTGTATGTGTACATGCCAGCCACAGCATGCATTTTGGCAGACAGAGCCACTTGCAGAGTCATTTCTCTCCAACTATGTGGGTCGCGGAGACTGAACACAGGTTGTTAAGTTTGACCACAAGCCCCTTTCCCTGCTGAGCCATCTCGCTGGCCCCACACTGCTTTTTGAAACAAACATCAATGAACTTCTAGCAATGGCAATTTTGAGAATGTTCCAAAATTCTGAGATTTGGACCCCAGAAATACCTGTAACCTATCACAAGGAGACACAGTCACGCCTGGGATCCAACTCACCTCACATGAGTTCCCTGAAACAAAAGCCTCACTTGGCTTCCCATTCAGGTTGCTCTTTCTACCTGTGAGACGTAACTATGAAATGCCAATATTTAGAAACAAAGATTTTTCACTTTCAGATTTTTAGCCATGACAAAATAAACTGCATGGATGCATGTGTTCATAACTCAGAGGCAGAGGAAATAATAATGCTTGCTGATCTTTTCAAATCCCATTCTGTGACTGTGGAAATGATGGCATTGCAGTTGCTCAGGAGACCCTTAGTAACTACAAGGAGCAGTGAGATGCTTGACAGTCTGCCAGGGCCCCTTCCTCCCTCTTAAATGTCAGCTATGAAATGCTGTCATTTTTCACCAGCGCTCCATATGTTCAATAAAGGTAGCCAAAAAGATAAGCAGTCCTGACCTGCTTGGAAAGAGTAAAGTATTACAGCTGGTTGCTTCCGGTAGCTTCTGGTTTACAGTTCTAAGAGAGAGCTCCCAAAATGGAAATGGAATCGGAGTGTGGACTGGGACACTTCTTCAAGCACCTCTGCAGGCCACCAACTCTGCAGGGGTAAGATCCAGGACACTCTGACACCCGCTCTAGGGACTTTATAAAGGTTGCTGTTCTCATGAGGACTTCACAGGACATTTTCTCAGTGCTAATAATGTCAACCCAACACTCTCCTTATTAACCCACATGCTCCCTTCCTGAGGACTCTCAAAGGGTAGGCAGGTTCCATGGGAGGTTTACCCTAACAATATATACCATGCAATTAGCATTGCATGACAACAGATGCCATCCTGAGAATATTGTCCCACTTAATACTAACACTTAAAGGTAAATATTATAAATCCCATTTTATAGATTTTTGGAAGCCTACGTATGCTAACTTTCATTTTCAACCTGACATAGCCTAGAGCCTGTTGCTGTGATAAAACACTCTAGTCCAGTGGTTTTCAACCTTCCTAATGCAATGACCCTTTAATACTGTTCCTCATGTTGTGGGGAATCCCTTAATTATAAAATTATTTGAGTTGCTACTTCATACCTGTAATTTCTTATTGCTACCATTATGAATCATAATGTAAATAGTTATGTTTTCCAATGAACATCAAGGGTCAACACTTGTAGGTTGAGAATCACTGCAAAAGTACCTTAGGGAAGATACAGCCCAAGGACACAGAACCATGGAGGAATGCTGCTCACTGGTTTGCTTGGCTAGTTCTGTTACATAGCCCAGATGCACTTGCCCTAGGGATGGTGCCACCCACAGTGAACTGGGTAATCCCACATTGGTCTCTAATCAAGACAATATTTTAGAGATAAAGCCACAGGGCAATGAGATCTGGGCAGCCCCTCAACTGGGGTTTCCTTTTCCTAGGTGATCCATGGTACTGTTAATTTGATGATGATGATGATGATAAAACCCTAACAAACACAAAGTTTAAAAATGACCTGTTATCAAGGGTCATATTGCTGGAAAAAAGTTTAGGATCTACACTTCCGAAAGTTCTGCTTCTCACTGGATTCTACACTTTGCAGAAAGCAGGATGGGTGTGAACCTAAAGAGAACTGGATTTGTGCTCAGCATCCTTCCCACAGCTAGTGTTGTGATTTCTTTCTTCATCTCTCCTGTAGGAATAATCATTTCTACTCTGCCATTCTCCAGGGGCTGAAGTCACCACCAATACTTGTTGCTGAGCTCGGGGAAGTTCATTTCTCTTGACTTCACTTTCTCGCCCATCTGTTCCAGGTTGGAAATGAGGAAAGCCAAAGGCAGGTTTATATGATAGCCTCAGTGGAGGTGGTAGGAGATTGGGCCTTTTGTAGGAAGGAAGTCAGATGGGAGCCCGGTTCTGTCTCTCTCTCTGTTCCTTAGCCGTGTGCGGTGAGCAACCTTTCTCAAGCACATGGTTCTGCTGGCACACTGTCCTTCTTTCCCTTAGGTGTAAAAGCAATGGGCCAGACAGAGAGACTCTGAGATCATGAAAAAAAAAATAAAGCTTTCCTCTTTCCTAAGATCTTTTACTATAATGATGAGCATAACATAACTGTTCGCATGAAAAGCTACCAAGACACAGAAGCAAACAAATTAGGAAACCAGAGTTATGTGTTCAATACATAATGACCAGGAGAAAGATGTCCGAGGACATATAACATTGGCATTCCCTCTTGCTCACACTTTCTAGGTTTGTGACTAGCTAGCTCTTGAGTGTCCAACAAATTAACTCAGAGTGATTCGAGCAGTGATCATTCTCTCTAGCAGTGATTAAAGACTTAAAACAATGTGAGTGCCCAAGACAAAACAATGGAATGTGTGACAAAGCCTAATCAAACAATGAGACTCTGAGGTTTGAATAAGCCCATGATTTTTCTCAACTGAAGTACAACACTAAGACAGGCCTATTACTTCTTAATAGTGGTGGTGGAGAGTGGACACACACACCCTGACTCCCATAGAGCTGACATAAAAATGATACTGGAAATAGGAGGATCTAATAAACCCCAGAGCCCATGGCTATTCCTACAGTCCTTGGCTAGCACAACACTGAGACGACAGAGGATCTTAACAAGCTGCAAGTGAGGACTTGGGGGAACTCTTGGAAAACAAACTGCAGAGAGAGATCAAGAAATGAAAACGAATGTATGATTTGGTTAGAAGCTATATTCGAACAAGAAAATAACAGATAGAGCATAATAACTCGGGGTGGAGTGGGGGTGTCCCCAACCACACAGTGAAGATTTGGATAGGCATCGGAAGTCGTTACTCACTACCTTGCATGCAGCACACTCACAAACGAAGCTCTGTGAACTCCATTACAAAGATTATCTAATTGTCTCCACTCTGAGAATCACCAGAAAGACTTAAAATGTCAATGTGAACCCACTCGAAGCATTTCGTGACAACAGAAACATAGTGAAATCTCTCCAACTAAAGCCACTGCAGAGATGGCATTTCTGTTAAACTCCTTCCCTGCTATCAGTCCTGATGCAGAAGGCAAGGACCCCGGTAGCCCTTGTGCCCTCCCTCCAGTCTCCAGCAACCCAGTCAGGCTGGCTGGGCACCCATGGAAACAACAGGGGCTCCACAGACTATACCTCCTTGGCATTCTACAGGAGGCTTACCTTCTTTCCCTCCAGCCCACAGGTCCCCCAACAGATGCCACCAATTTAATCTTAAACACCCACAAAAGTTAACCTCAGAGGCACCTGGGCAATCCAAAAATTAAATGAAGGGCAGAGGCTGTAAGGGGTAAATAAGCAAAAGCTGGAGGCGTCAAAATCACAGCCCAGTCTTGTTAAAGACAAAATTTAACAAACCTGGTGGGTTTTAGATTACCCTAGCCGGAAGAAGTAGCATGAACTGAAAGCATTATCATGCCTATAATAGACAGAACGTGGGCAGCTCAAAGAAAATCTGCCCATAAACATACTTTTTTAAAAAAGTTTGAGTAGAGGCTGTAACTTTTCTTGAGCACGGAGTGGGGGAAGGGTAAGAAGCTGCAAATTTTGAACTCAATCAGAGCAACCGATATTGATTTGGAGTACAGCTAGACTCTTTACCTAATGGCTACTGATAAATGAAACCTTTCTTCAGCTGGCAGATAGCTGCTCTGCCCAATTTGATTTTCCTAAAGACTCACATGTTTCCCGCCCCCAGGATAAAGTCCAAAAGTGTTTCTGGAATCAGGAGGAGCCATGCAATGGCCTGTGTTTCTTTTTCTTTATTTATTTTTTTCCAGGCCTCACATCTTTCACCTGTTCCTGAATGACCTACTGTGGATATTTCCTATGGGAACTTCTTTGAAAGTAAAGAAGGCAAATGCTCCACCCATAGTAAGTGAAACACTGGTGGTCAGGGGTATAAGGAGAACAAAAAATAAGATTACCCATGCAGGACATTATAGGTAATCAACACTTTCAACCTAAAATAACTAAGATTCCTCATTATTCTGCAAACTGATTCAGCCAACTGGGCTTAAGAAGATGCCCTCACACTTCCTTAGCGCAGGGGGTGGGGGTCAGACGGGTGGGGGATAAGTCAACTCTGTTGACCCCTATCTTAAAAATTCCCACGCTCCTTCCCCAGAAGGCTGCACCTGGGCTGATGTGCTACTTTCAAACTCAGAGGGAAAACCCACCTGCCTGGTTCCACCCAAAGC
The DNA here is from genome assembly GCA_004025045.1 of Sigmodon hispidus. NCBI lineage: Eukaryota > Metazoa > Chordata > Mammalia > Rodentia > Cricetidae > Sigmodon > Sigmodon hispidus. Next base: position 11,045 of record PVIH01028224.1, on the reverse strand, counting down.
TCTGGAGCCAGTGACCTGTTCCTACTCCCCTATCCTTACTCCCAGGATCCCTGCCCATCAAGGTGTTGGGTGGGGGTTGCTAAAAATCAAACAGCCCCTTAAAGAGAAAACAAGGAAAGCGAGCTGGCATTATATAACAATATACACCAGAAAATGAAAGTCGCCAAAGTAGATGCTAGGGAAAGGCGAGGGAGGGGAGCATGGCATCTGAGAGCCACTACTTACTCGAAAGCGAAGAAGAGTCCACTAGTGACCAGGATGAGGATGAGCGTCAGGTAGAAAACGCCCGTCTGCCGGGCCATCATGATCCTCCCGTTGCAAAAGAACTTGTTTCTCCCTGGGAACACCTCCCATTTCCTCCGGGCCGCGATTTTCTTCTTCTTGTGGGGCGACTCCATGGGGGAGGAGCTGTGGGTGCTGATCTGACTGTACTCGCAGTCTTTCATGGGCCCGCCGCCGCCGGGAGGCATCCACGAGGGCAGCCGGCTGGGGGTGCACACCCCCAGAAGCCCCCCGGCTGTGCGGGTCCCGCCGAGCCACGACCGCCGCCGGCCACTCGGCCGGCCCCCGAGCCGCGGCGCTGTGACCCCTAAATGGGCTCCCGGCTCGGCGACAACTTTGCCGAGGACACCCAGGTTAACCCCTTGGGGAGCCCAGCTGTCATAGCAGAATCCGCTTTCAGGAGGGACTGTGTTAGTCCTCAACCCGCGGCAGCGGTTCTCCGTGGCTTCCAGCCCGTGGATCGGGGTTACAAGACCCCGTGGGACACGGGGGACAGTTCAGCAGACCCCCAAATCGAGGTGCGCCTGGCTCCGCCACCAGCAAGCTCCGGGCTGCGCCTGGGCTCTGGCTCGCGGATCCGCGATCGCCCCGCCCAAAGGGGACAACAGGCTGCGGACCCCACGCCGGCTCCCTCCAGAGCCACTTCTGCGCCTCGGCCAGGTGGCTTCTACTCCCTCTCGGTGGCAGATCCTCCTAGGAGTGAGAGCTGCAAACTGGGAGGCAGCTCGCGGCACCGGCAACCCCTCCCAGGGGTGGGGACAGCCACGCACGTTATTCTATCAGGAGCTGTTTGCTAAGAACCGGGGCGCTGCCCGCGCTGCGACCCCACGTCCACCAGCTACACCGAGTCCGCCACCCCTTGCACCGGGCTCCAGGCCGAAGGTGGAGGCGGCGGCTCCCGGGGCTTCCTCGGTTCCTTCTGCCGGGAGGAGCCAGCCCTCGCTCGACGAGGGCCGCCGGAGGGCCGCGGGGACACTGCCACAGACACTTGTTTGCAAGACTCAGCACCGGCGCGCGCGGCGCTCGGAGCAGGTCCGCCTCCTCGCGGCCGGGTGGGCAGCACCGCCCGCGCTTCACTGCCGGGCTCCTCCTTCTGCTCCTCCTCTTCGTTGGTGGGGCACGGGCTCCCCGGGGTCCCTGCCCCAGTCCCCTCGGACCAGAGCGCAGGGCTTCGGGACTGGGCAGGCCTGGAGCGCCCAGAGGAAGACGCCTGGCTCCTGGTGACATCCTTCGCCCCAGGAGCGATCATGTCGTTGCCCTCGGTGTGGAGGAGCCATGCGCTCCCCGTGAACTTCGGTCCGCTACAGGCTTCTCCACCGGATTAATCCTAGCAGCCGCTGCCGCCTTGGGAGACGCGCATCCTCACGGCCACTTGCAAAACCATTCTTGCAACTACCGGGGACCTGAGTACCTTCGGTGCGGAGAAGTGACCTTCCCTGGCCTGCCCCCGGCTCGTCCTCTTTCTCCCCAGCACCACGCGTGGTCGACATGCCAGGGAAACTCTACTGATGCCAGAGGAAGGGTGGAATGCCTGATGACAGTGATGAGCACGGGACCTTGAAGGGCAGGGGACAGCAGAGCGGTCTGTGTCCGCTACAACAGCCATCGATTGGGTCCCTCTTCCGGATTAAAAGCCCCTTGTGGCAGGTTTTGTTTGGGTCGTTGCCTCCCCCATCTTTCATCCTCTACTTCTCCCCCACTGATGCTCACAATGCTTCCGTTTTACTTCTGTCTCCTTTCCCCTTTGGAGCCCACACACAGTTAAGGGACCGCATGTCAAGAGGATGCTCGGAGTGCGCCTCTAGACCTGTGGACTCAAACCAAGAAGCCCCACTCGTGGGCTTTAGGGCCAGGTGGGAGTGCTTACTGGGGCTATGTACTAGGGTAACCAGAGGTGAGAAAAAAAGAAAAGAAAAGAAAAACCGCACCAGGCAACTATCCTCGATTTTTCGAACCCTACTTTCTTTTCAGAGCCCGCTGGGATATGTAGTTCCTTCTCTCGCTGTCCAGCTCTGAAAGGAAACTTGAGTTGGGGACCTAAAACTACAAATCCCTGCATCCCCTGCGACGAAGGCGGGGTTTGGGGGGGTGGCGGCAAGGTACTGGACGTTCTGGTGCTCAGCGTTCGAAAGCAACAAAGGCAGCTTTTCTCTTTGAGCGGTAGGCACCTGCGCACTGCTTGCCTTCGCTGGATAATCCTCACCGCAGCCCTGCGATGCACTATTGTACCCAGCTCAAATCAACTGCTTGCCCAACACTACAAAGCTGCCAGTGGCAGAGATGGCACTGAACCCAGAGCCCAGTTTTTCCTTCACGAAGCACGCCTCAGTGCTCAGTGTCAAAGAGAGATAAACTTGGCTAACCCAAAAGAGGAAAAGAATTCGACCAGCTGGGAAGCAGTGGGATTAGAAATAGTAATAAAATAAGACATCAGAAGTTAAAAAGCAAATGCGATTCTTAGGGGCCGGATAAGGATTTTTCTTTGTTTAGTGACTGAATGGATGCATTCTGTTTTGTTTTTAAAACAAGTTTTCACTACTGTAGCATAGTCTAATCTCCAATACCCGATTCTCTGCTCCAACCTTCTGCATGCAGGGATTACAGACACGTTCCACCAGGTCAAGCTAAGAATCTTATACGGACAATTGGAATTAGCCTTAAATTATCTGAGATATTTATGACACACAAGCATGTTACAGAGACAACTAAGTGCGTGCTAACTAGACTATTAAAAAACAAAAACAAAACTGGCATTTGAAGTAAACGCTTTTGCTCTTTCCCAACTTTCAGCTGGCTGTTACATCTGTTGTCTTGGTGGCTTTAGAAGGCACCTTTTCAGGGGTTGGGAGTGTAGTTTGGTGTGGTAGACTTCCTGCTCACTCTTATTCTCAACTAAACTGGATTTTTTGGGGGCACTTGGCACTGTTGAAAATTCCTCATCCTCTAGAGATACATATTAAAAGTATTTGCAAGTGAAATGACAGAAAGATTAGATTGTGCTTTTAGATACCAGCCCATCCACCTCCCACACACAAGGAGCTAGAAGAAACAATTCTGGGAACTCTTGGAGAGTGTTGACATTATGTGATGTGACTGTATTTCCATTGCTGCAAATTATCACAAATCTGGGGCCTTTACCACAAGTGTACCTCACAGCCCCTGTGGTTCAGGCATCCAAGTTTATTGCGTCCTTTACCCACAACCCACAACATCAAAGTATAGACAAGGCTGTGTTCTCATGACCTGCAGAAGAATTCACTTCCAACCTCATTCAGGTAGCTAAGTCCATTCATTTTCATGTATGTGTAGGACAGCATCCAGCTTCTTGCTGGTTCAACTGGAAACTATCCATAGCTCCCAGAGGACATCTGCAGCTCCTAGAGATCACCTGTACTTCATTACCACCATGGTATTTCCCAGAATTCATTAAGCCAACAAGGAAGGTCTATCAGCAAGCAGGTTCTATACAATAGATTTAAATATACATATTCTATTAGCCAGAAAGCAAATCGCAGGTTGCAAAGTAAAAGGACCATTCAAGGTGTGAATGCTAGGATAAGTCTGTCCACCAAAATGTGTAAGAGGATCCACTCTTATCCACCATGTGTGCTTATTTTTATATTTGACGTTTCTATATAAAAGGAAAGAAATTGTTTGTTTTAAAATTACACTAGGGAGTGGAAAAATGTCTCAGCAGTTAAGAGTACTCACTGCCTTTCTGTTAAATGAACAGTTTTATCATCCACCTCAAGTAAAGCATCAAGCTGTCATCATCTTTGGCCGTTAGAGCCAACAGTTACCCCCTTTAACATTGTTGGTGGTATCTCTGATACCAGTGGTCTTTTCCTATTCTTGGCTGGCTTGATGGACTCAAACCAGCAACAAGGGTTGTTTTATAAACAAAACTGGAGGTTTGTTTCCTTCGTCTGAGAAGCTCAAAGCATTCCACAGAACCCTCCTCATTCATTCTCCGAATACCTGAGGGAGTCAGCATGAAAGATGGCCCGCCTTACTGTGCAAGGCAACAGGTTTGGGTTCCAGGAAGTTCTGTGATTTCCTGTGTACATCTCTCTGGGCTGACATGGATGTGCACTCCATGATCAGGTACCTAAGACAAAGGGACAGAGTCCTAGGGGAATGCTAGTGAACACAGGACATTTCATTCTAAATAGAATTCTGCAGAACACCAGACACCCTAATTCCTTCCAACCCAGAGACTCTGCTCATATTTGTGTGCATGCTCAGCATATCTAGAAACAATTAGAATCAAAAATGTAAAATGTTTAGTCAATATACTCAGCATGTCACAAAAACAAAATGAGGTAAGGCAGGAAATTTTCAATGTGAAAATTTCTTATAATTTTTTCAGGGACTGAAGAGATGGCTGAGAGGTTAGGAGCATTGGCTGCTCTTTCAGAGGTGTTGAGTTTAATTTCCAGCAACCACATGGTGGCTCATGACCATATATAATAGAGAGAGAGTGTGCAATGGAACAGATTGGCCATGCATTTTGTAAACAATATCCATTTGGGTTTGCTTACAGTCTCTTCATGGTCACATTCAGTAGAAGGCTCTCAGCTGTTGCAGGGGAGGTAGTGGGAGGCAGCAGGCAAAGACATCAACCCTGGGCTGCTGTGGAGTTGAAACTATAAGGTGCTGTCCCAGTTGGGCTGCTGCTTCTGGGCCCCTAGATCTCAGAACAAGCCCATGTGAAGGTGTGGTGTTATCCTCTGTCTGCCTGAGCTGGGTATATCTGAAGTGTGGCACAAGCAATGTGGAGCCTGGCACCCCAAATGCAAATGCTCATTCTCCTCGAAAACAAAAGGATGCAAAAGGATGTTTCAGGGCATACAGAGATGCAAAAGTGATGTTGTTGATGAACTGTAAAGGGTGCAACAGAAGCATATGTTCTGATGAAAAGGGAAAGTTCTTCTCCCCCTGACATCAAGCCCCCGGGGAGATGGCACACAGCAAGGCACTGAGGTTCCAACTGGAGCGGTGTGCTAGGTTTCCTCACACTCGGCTCTGCACAATCCACACCCACTTGCTGGCCCAAGAGCCCAAGCAAAACAAAGAAATGCTTCTCCCTTCTAGAAATAGAGCTTAGTCAGAGAGTCCTTAAAGAACCCAAAGTGGATCTCAGAAGTTTCGGCTCTCATCTGTAAAGAATGGATTCGGGAAACTGGTCACGGTGCAGTCTCGGTATGTGGGAGGAAGCGGCAAGGGAATTGATTGCTAGCTCTCTGCCAGCCTGGACCGCATGAAAAGACTATCTCAAAGAGAAAATGGATTTTTGAGAAATGCCTATTGCTACTTCAGTATTAAAGTTAGTCAATAAAACAATCCATGCCACTTTAATTTCTTCTCTGGATACTTGAAAAATGATGGACATACTGTTGTCATTTGGCAAGAATAAAACTCTATTGGACTATGTAACCAATACTGCCTATCTCAAAGGTTAAAGGTTTATCATCATGATAATCATCAACATTTTGGGGATAGGGTCTCACTATGTAGCCTTGGCTGGCCTGGAATTAGCTATGTAGACCAGGCTGCCCTTGAACTCACAATAATTTACCTGGCTCTGCCTTGGTAGTACTGGGAATTAAGGTATGCATCATGAACCTGGTGACTGTGACATTTGTGTGTTTAGCATGTACAAGTGCCTAATATGTAGTCAATTCACCTAAAGATGTTAATTGTGTTTTTGTTGTTTTCATTTACCAGCTTTCATTATATACATTAAAAAAGAAGAAAATAATGTGATTATCACGATATCTACTTATTCATGTAAGGTTCTTAGCAATAGCCTGATCACTAAAATCCAGAAGGGGAAATGCTCAGGTGTTTGTTCCCTGCAAACATCTAATAAATATATGCTAGTAAAATCTGAAGATCATTACTACTTTGAGTATAAAAATATAAGGCCATATGTAATTACAGATGATTCAGTGAGAAAAATAAAAAGAAATCATTTATCTTTTAATTTTTTATCTTTCATATGTTTCTCCTCTTAATAAGGGATTGAGTCAGAGAGTAGCATTTTAGTTTGTTCTAATATAGACTAGTTTCTGGGTTTACTTCTGAATGTAACATAGCAATTTACATTGTAAAGATCTGACAATTTTTAATAACATAAATGTACTTTTTTTCCCAATAGGGTATGCTACTTCCAGCCTTCCTGTTTAACTGATTGGACACTTGGCAGGGGTGGGGTCACAGAGTTCTGATAAAAGAGATGGTGTGTCTTTCTCAGCATCATGCCAAAAGATGTCAGTTTGTCTAGTGATTAGCGATACTCATTTTCAACACTGGGATAAGTAGGCTTTTCCAATGGGAAGTTACTAGTTCTCCTATGTAATTCGTAGCAACAAGACTGTAACTGATTTTAGCACCCACTGGTGACTTCCTAGCCTGCTTCCTTCCTTCCTTCCTGTTCCCTTCCTCTCTCCCTCCACCTTTTCTCCCTCTTTTTCCACGCCTCCTTCTTTATCTCTATCTCACTTTCTCTTTCTTGGCATTCTGTCATAAAGGCACTTGACAACTGTTTCATTATCAACAGTTAGTACTTTCCAGTGTGTTTGTACAAGCATGACCAGAGATACATGCTTTCCTCAATGAGTTATAATTTTTCAACATGGTTAGTTATTTTGATATTTAAATTGTTCCAGGTTTGACCAACAGTAGTTCCTCACCTAACTCCTCTGGAATTTGCACTTGCTCCCTGCTCTCTGACTCAATCCCATATTCCAAGTTCATGTTAGACTTTCTCTGCCTTTACTTTGCAATCTAACATTTCTCAGAGGGCTCTTAGTTTCTTTTAGCAGAAAACACATGTATGTTTTTCTGTCTGTTTCTATTTTTCTACAAAGATGAGCACACACACACACATATCTAAAAGCCATTTCTTCAAACTTATACGTGCAATTACAATTCAAAACTGCAATCTATATTTTATGCTTTTTGCTTTCTAAGTTTGTAGGCTTTTTTCCTCTCATAATTCTCAATAAATTTCCTTAAGCCTAGAATACAAAATGAATTCTATGAACTACAGTACCAACTTACCAGGCAGGATGTGCCCATTGGTGTAATACTGGCATGGCTGCTTTTGAAGAAACCAACTATTCTGTACTTGAATTTGAGGCCTGGTTCCAGGAGATAGCACATGTCTAGTGCTGTTAACTAGTCATAACTTGTGAATAAGAAATCTTGAGCCCTGAGGTGGAGGACCCACTACTGTTACGTTGCTAAACTGACACAAGGTCAAACCACCTTTTACATAATTATGTTTATACTCACAGACAAAGACTGCACTCAGCCTCAATTAGAGAAGCATCTTACTGCAGGTAATGGAGGTGAATGCAGGGATCCAAGACAGTACAAGATACAGAGAACTAAAAATGGCTGAAGGCTCAGACCTAAATAAGACCTTTATGACATTCCTTTAAGGCTCAGGGAATGCTGTGGAAGACAGGACAGCAAAATGCCATCTTCGAAGCACACCAAAGCCATGGTCATTGTGAATGGACAGTAGATGTTCCTGCTGAGCCCATACAAGTTAGGCCTGCCTGACAGTGAGATATGGATGAGAAAGGGGTTCAAAAGACCCTGCCATCTATTGGTGTCTAGCAGATTCTGGGAAAGACGAAGGTATAGTACTTAGTTTTGTCCCACTGGAAAACGCATCAGGCTTTAATGGAAACACAGACGGTCCTGATTAAAGTCTGTGGGATGGACATGCATACATACAGCAATAGTAATGAAGTCAGAGAAGAGCTGTGTAAGGAAGAAGGAAGCCGGCAGGGACGGGAGGGACCTAAGAATGGAGGTGAGAGAGAGTCACCAGACTGCATTATACACATGCATGAAATTATCAAAGAACAAACTTTATTAGTAAAATAATCTTTAAAGTTTTCAGAATGCTAACCCATGCCACCACAAAAAAAAACCCAGAAAAGTTAAATAATTATATAAAGATCTTTCTCATTTCAGACAAAATAATATAAAATAGTAGACCCCTGTGTAGTTTCTGATCTTATGGTTTCTTTGTGAGTGCATTCATGTTCATATATGTTCATGTGTTTGCAGGGGCAAATGCACCTGTCTACCTGCATGTGGGAGGTAAGGAGATAAGCTCAGGTGTTGTTCCTTAGGCACACCCACCTTTCTGAGACCAAATCTCACTGGCCTGAACCTCCACAAGAAGGCAGGCTGGCCAGTGACTCCCAGGGATCTGCCTGTCTCTGCCCCTTTCTTCAGCACCAGGGTTACAAACACACAGCTTACCATCTGAGCTCTGCACCCAGCTCTTGTCATTGCTTCCTAAGAAGGATTTGCGATCTCTTGGCTGCTGTCAGTGACCCTCTGGCAAGGTGGCCCCTATCAAGGAGAAATGTGTGAGGGGATCATGCAAGAGAGTAGCAACAGGAAGAGAAACTGATATTCATCAAACAGAAGACATGTATTACTCAAAGGTCCCAGAGAGATTAAAGGTAGGTCATTAAGAGGCAGCTACTGGGAAGTCTGGAGGAGGCAGGAAGTTTAAGCAGCTAGAGAGAGGAGGCAGAAGAGAGGGATGGACAGAGGAAGAAGAGAGAGGGGGAGGGAAGGAGAGAGAGAGAGAGAGAGAGGGAGAACCAGAGAGAGAACCAGAGAGACTTCTTCATTTTTATTCCTGTTTATCCTTTGAGTATTCTACAGGCTTGTGGACAGGCTAGTTTACAGAAAACACTTGCAGAAGCGAAACAGTTTACATCGTTGTGGGTACAGCTCAGTCAGAAGCTGTGGTATGTTGGGGTTTGTGTTAGTGAAATGAGAAGCAAGCAGCTGTATAATACACAACCGCACAGGAGGGGAAGTTCTAAGTGAGCCAAAGACGGTGGGAATGACTAGGATGTGACAAGACATGTTGGGCACACACATGGATGCTAGAGCAGCAACTACATTAAACAGACAGGACAGCATCCTGGCACTTTTCCCGGTGTTAGATGGAAATCGTCAAATTCTCCATCATTAAATATGATGCTATTTTTAGGGTTTACCCTTTATGAAGCTGGGGAAATTGTCTTCTATTTCTTGTTTACTGGGAGTTTATGTTTGGGTGCTCTACTGTTCCCAGATGTTCTTTTCACACCTATTGATATGACTAAGTTTCTCCTTTTGTGAATTTGATGAATTAATTGAAAGTTAAATACTGAAAGACAAGTTGACATTTCTGAGAGTTTGGGTTTGAGTGTGAAATGCTTCCCATGGGCTCGTGTGTTTGAACACTTTGCCCACAGAGGGTGACACTGTTGTGGGAGGTTGTGGAACCTTTAGGATATAGGGATGGGGTTAGTACTTGGGGTGTGGTAGCCAAACAGTATTTCTTAGTGATTCTCTGCTTCCTGATTCCAGAAGGCTACTAACCTCCTCTTCTGTGGCCATGGAGTCCCCTGACCCCATGCCTTCTCACCATGAGGAATTGAGCCCTCACACTGTACGACAAAGTTCCTTTACTTTCCTATGTTGATTCTTGTTGAGTGTTTGTTCAAGCGATGAGATAACCCTTCCTTAATCAAAATGCACTATGATTTTCAGGTATTGCTAGAATTTAATTCCTAACTTTTGGGGGGATTTTTCTATGTTCATAAAGATAATTATATAATTATATGCCTCCCCCTCTTCTTGATTTTCCTCAAATACTAGTTTCGGGATTTGTTTGACCTCATTATATATGAATCAGTATAAGAATAATCCCTCATCTTCTTTATTGAAAAAGGTATGGTAAGATTGTTATTTATTTCTTAAATATTTGACAGAATTCTCAATCAATTCATTTAATTGGAGTATTATATTACAAGGTAAGGTTCACTATCAAAAATTGAATTTTTCTTTAAAAAAAAAATGAAAACAAAAACAAAGACAAAAAACCTATTCTGTTTTGATCTATGTCTTTTTGGCTTCCTATCTCCCTCCCCCCCTTCCCGTTTAAGTTGTTGGGTGCATTCATGTAGTTGTCTATAGTTTTCGGCTACTTTCCCTTTAATATCTGTAAGATCACTGATCGCAAATTTTGGCATTTTTATTGACAATCTTGCTAGAGTTTGGCAGTTTTATTAATTTTCTCCGAAGCCTAACTTCGGGACAGGGGCTTACTGTGTGACAGTGGCAGCATGTCAGGGCCTGCCGACCTCTCTGGCTTCTCCTTCCTTTCCTCATGTCTATCTCTTCTAGTTGAGATTCTGGCTAAAAGCCTAAGCATGCTTTCTTTCTCTTTGTTCTCCGAGGCTCCCCACTCCCCCCCCCCCCGACAGGCTGCTGCTTTGCCAGCATTCTTTACCCACCTCCACTGCTGAACATGGCAGACCCCAACTTAGAATGCACTGATGCTTTCTCTTTTTGCTTTTCCCATTCGCCTCCACCCGGCAACTGCTAAGACCGGTAGCTGATTGGCTCTCAAATTCTTTTTTTTTATTATTATTATTAATTTTTTTTCTTCTTTATTTTGTATTTATCAAAAAAAACAGTAAAAAGAATTAAAAAAAAATACCGAAGAGTTAACAATAACTATACAGAGGATAAGAATCATAAGCATGGCTTATCAAGGGTGGAAATGCAAATAAGATTACTACACATATATTTTCTTTGTGTTCAGCTTTCCCTCTGAATTTTTTTTTCCATCCCTGTATATCCTTATTGAAGGTCTCTTCCCCCTCCCACCACATCTGATCATTTTTCTTCTCTGCAACTCCCCATCCCCTCCCTGGGCAGGGAGCAGACAG